>CAKJTW010000369.1:0-90932 GCA_917880005.1 Nanger dama | reverse complement strand
TTATTCACACACTCAACAAATACTTACTGATATCCTGGCAGTAGGAAAGGACTTTTAAGCTCTTTCAGAAACAGGAAAGGATTATTTTAAACATAACATCAAAGGCACCACCATAAAGGAAAATACTGGTAAATGGGATGCTATTAGAACTCAGTGATGAAGCAAAGCATCAAAAATATTTCCACCACAACCAAAAAAAGGAAAGTTGAGGACCCACTTACGTACCAGGTACAATCTTAACGCTTAAGTCCATCAATGAAATGGAAACCCTCTGCTCTTACGGAGTTACATTCTAAGTGAAGAAGACGTAAAGAAAATAAGTTAAATGAAGCAAGAAAAGGGCCCAAGTCAGGGGACAGGTGGCAGTCTTAAATCGGGTGGATAGGGAAGGACTCACTGAGGAGATAGCTCAGACAAGGTCAGGAGCTAACTATAAAGAGGGATGGGGGAGAGTATTCCAAGCAGAGGGAACAGTGAGTACAAACACCCTGAGACAATAAATGCCTGAAACAGCAAGAAGGCCCATGTGGCTGAAGCAGAGTGAGCAAAAATAGAGTAGGTAAGCTGGGGTCAGATCACATGGCGCTTTGTCAGTCATTTTAAAGATCTTGGCTTGAAATGCGAAATGAGCAGTCACTGGAGAAAAGGAAATAGGGAGCCATTGCAGGACGTTGAGCAGGGTAGTGACATAATGGAAAGTGTTGATAAGAAGCCTGGTTTCTCAGGGGTACATGGAATGGCTGGAGTGAGAGAAGCTAGCTGAGTACTAATCCCAGTACAGGGTGATTCACTCATTCAACTATTTATTAGGTGGCAGAGATGTGTCAAGTAGGATGGGGAGGAGTTAGACCAGGGTGATAACCGAGGGCACTGCCAAGAAGAAAGTGAAAATAAATGACATTGGAGGGAAAGAAACCCAGGGCAGAATGACAGATTATTCATAGGGAAATGACAGAAGTTCGCAATTCAATTTAATCAAGGTTTATGGATCATCTACTGAGGGCAAAGCCGTATGCAGGCTAGGACATGGGGGTGGGGATGGTGAAGACGACTTGTATTTTCCCCTCAAAGGGCTTCAAGCCTGGCATGCTTAGCTTCTGTCCTTTCATGCCTGAACTTTTTGGATGACCACGGCTGAGGCTGCCACTGAGACTGCCGATTTGCTCAGGTTAAGAGCTTTTCTTTGCTTAAGGAAAAACAAAAACAAAAACAAAACAGCCTTGGAACTTGTTCTGTCTCCTGGGAGCAGGGGCTAGAGCACCTCAACTTGATTAGTATAAAAAGATAAATCTAGTTTGGCAGCAGGGCACAAGAGAGGTCTTAAGAAAAGTCTTTGTGGATCAGCACTGCAGACTGGCCCGGGGCCACCAGTCTTCAGGCAAGGAGTCCTTCTGATCGGTTGCCACCTGCCCATGACCTGATGGTTCTCCCACTCTGCCACTCCATTCTGGAGAAAAGCATAGAAAGGGAAAGCAGCATGTGGAAGGAAAACAACTAGGGGGAGACATCCTCATAAATTTGAAACCCGCTGCCACCAGAGGGCAAGGTCTGAGGAGTAGATGCAAATATAATGCAAATGATATGGAAATAGCACGGTGGCCTTCTCAGAGGTTTTCTACATCTGGAAAGGCCCTTGGGAAGCTGCTAGCTGGTAACAGTCACTCCAAAGCAGAGTGAACTATTTCAAGGCAACTTTGTCACACAACCCTTTGCTTCCCTGCTAGCACAGTGCACAGTCGTTAGTAATCTTTCTCACTTGAATTGACCTCATCTGCTATAAATAAAAAAAAATCAAGACTGCCTCTGTGGAGGTTATCTAAGTTAATTACACTTTAAAGACACTGTGTACCTTTGTCTTCAAACGCTTCACTCACCCAAATGGAGCCAAGTTAAATGTGTCACTTCCTCCCTAAACAGTATTTGGCTGCAGTGGGTTATGAATGAAGTGCCTCTCTTTCAGTTCTAGTTACTATGATCCTTTGGAGGAATTTTTTCTTCTCCCTAAACCGCAGAAGCTGGCACTCTCTCTTCTAATATCCACGTGCTGTTTTCAAAGTGAAGCCAGAAAAAAACACACACACACATATAGTTGTGAAATCCAGTTCACTTCAAGGAGCCCCTAGAAAGCTATTCGTTAAGAAATCCTGCCCTGTCAAGTATGCTGTCCTCTTGACAATCCTAATGATTCATTTTAAAATGGAGGGGGAAGGGGGAAGCACTTTCGATTACAATAGGGTAAATTCTCTCTCCATTTATGTAACTGAAAGAGGACACTCCCCTCAGAGATCCATTTTATAGGACCCGTGCAATTTACCGAATAGAAAGCAACACAGGAGGCACATACAGACCCGGGGGCGCAGAAACAACTTACTTTCACCTTACTGATGGAAACAATACTAGCATAGATCACCTCACTCCCAAACTTCTATGACTTGCTAGTACTCTGACATGCGAGGGTGCTTCAGCTTTTGACAGGAGGGTTTAAAGGAAGGGCAATCTCTTCCATTTGGGATGTTAAAAAACCTCACTTGAAAGGACCTCCAGCCAACACTCAGGCAAAGAGGCATTTGGAGAGATGCCATGTCTCAGTACAACACGAACAAAGAGCAAAGGCGCCTAATCCCAACCGAGAGACTGAAAGCAGCGAGGGGGAGGGCGGGGGCGGGGGGAGACGGACAAAAGCAAGGGAGAAACCTCAGGAAACCACAGAGCCAAGAGTAACAGACAGAGATGGAGAACAGCCGGTGCGCAGCTCCCGGAGCCGGGAGCCCGGTGGTTGGGCGGCACGCGCCCCCTTGCGGCCGGGGTGGCCTCTTACCTCCTGGGCGAGTTTCTGCTTGAGCACGAGCGCGGCGCACAGGTAGCCCGCGCGGCCCACGAATAGCTCGTCGGAGCCGCACTCGAGGAAGGAGACGGGCGCGCAGACGGCGCACAGAGCCCGGAACTTGCCCAGCGGCTGCACGTAGTCGGGCCGCCCCAGGGCGTGGTACACGAGAGTGGCCACGGCGTACACGCCCGCGCCCCCGAGCAGGAAAGCGGCGCGGGTGTCGGCGTCCGGCTCGCCCCACTCCTCAGCGCGGGCGCACGCGTCGATGAGGCGCTTGGCCGAGCGCAGGTAGCGCTCCCGGGCCCCGGCGAAGAGCGGGCTCTGAGAGACGTGGTAGAGCATGTAGGCCACGCCGGCCACGCCGCCGTACAGTGCCCACTGGCAGCTGCTGGCCGCGGCCGCCGCCCCCCGGCCGTCCGGGCCGCCCCCGAGCGGGGGCAGCTCCTGGAGGATGCGCTCGATGGTGGCGGTGACCAAGGGCGCCACCGCCTCCTCGCACTGGCCCGCCAGCAGGCTGCCCTGGTAGTCATCGAAGCGATTGGCAAAGCAGCGCTTGGTGTCCATGCTGCCGCCCGTGCCTCCACCGAGGCCGAGCCGGGGTCCGCTGGAGGGCGCGCCCTGCGGTCCCGCGCACCACCGCTCGCTCTTTGAGGCACTCGGATGGCGGTGGATACAGCCGGGATGGAGCGAGGAGGCTGAGACGGGAGGTGACAAGAGGAGGCGGGCGCGGGGAAGCAGCGCGGAGCGGATTGCCAAGTGGGGCACCGGACTGCCGCGAGGCTCCCCGAGTGGCCCCGGCGAGCGCGGGGGATGCGCGTCGCGCGCCCCCCCTCCCAGAGGCCGCGCCCTCGCCCGAACCCGCCCCCTCCTGCGCCGCCGCAGCTTGGCTTCCTCGCCAAGGGGCCGAGGTGATCTCCGGCAGGACCCACGCGGGGGCCGCGCCACTCCTCCCGCTCCGCCCGCTCCGCCCCCGACTCCTCCCCTCTCGGCAGAAGGCCAGGGACGCGCGAGACAGCGAGCCCGAACGCCGAGGCTGGGCATAGGCACACCTGGCCGGGAGGGGACGACCTCGAGTCCCTCCTGTACTCCGAGGGTCAGCAGATCAGCATCACCTGGAGCCTGTTAAAAATGCAGAGGCTCCGACTTCACCCCTGACCTAGTGAATCACAATCAGCATATTTAGCAAGAGCCCCAGGTGATTCGCATGCACAGGAAAGGTTGAGAAGCCGCGGAACTTGTAGAGGCTTCTGGGAAAAAAGCTAAGCGCCCTCCTGGAAGTTGTGTTTTCCTCTCGGTCACTTTGGCGTTCTCAGTCTTCTGAGTGTTTCATCCCAAAGGCTGAAGGGTTGGAACGCAGTAAAACGGTGAAGTGCTCCATAGGGAAACTTTTCCTCAGCCTTGGCTGTCGGATTGTTTTTCTCGGAATCCCCAGGAGTAGAAGTTCAGAGAACCACACCAGGATAAGGTAAGGAATGGAGATTCTGTCTTCTAGAGACCACCCCCCCACACACACACACTATTCACGCACCGTGTGCACCGCATAAATGACCTGAGGACATTAACCAGTGAAGGTAAGGGTAAATGCTGCTGAGAATTTTAATTCAGCATTTTGAACCGTTTTCTGTGCCCTTAGTTATTTTCTTTACTCTTTTCCTTCTTTCCCATGATTTTTCCTTCTGTCCCTCTAACCTCCACTCGTCCCACCTCAGGCGTATTTGAAGAGGAAAAGTTAAAATTTTACATAACCTCCGGCTCCTTCTGTCTCTAACTCAGCTTGCTCCTTGCAAATTCTGGATCACGTAGGTCACGTAGTGTCAGAAAGTGGGGACTTATAATACTAGGAACTGGAGTTTATCTCACTCACCCTTGTCCTGCTCTTTGCAATTGCCCAGCTGCTACAAACCTGCTTAATCATGCTTGTTCATGTGAAGGTCAGGGACCCCCCCATCTTGACCACTGTTCCCAGGTGCGGGAAACCCCTTAGTTTAAACCAGCCTATTAGCAGCTAGTGTTGCCCGCTTATAGTAGGTCTATGAAAACTCTGTAACCCCATTGTTCGGGGCTCAGAGCTTGGAGTGTTAACTCCTCTGAGACCACTGGCATAATACACCTGAGTTCTCCAGCTCTCCTAGTGCGGTGCTTGGTTTCCCGAGAAGTGGTTTCTGCAACATTTTCAGTGTCTCCTGTGGGTCTCAAACAGGAAAATAGATGGATAAACAAAATAGACATGGTCCTAGATGTCGGGAGGTTACAATCCACAGGCAAACACAGACAGTGAACAGTGACACAAAAGAATTGTCTTTCTTTTGCTCAGCTGTTTTGAAATGACTCTTCCTTTTCCAAAGTGTTGGCCAGTGAAGGCTAAAGAGGTCATCTTTCCCAGGGGTATTTGCATTTTGATAGGGACCGAGCAAGCCACGAAAGAATAAGTGAGTCATGGAAAAGTTTCTGCCACTCTGTGGGGAGAGCAACTGCTCCACTGGCTTGAAAGGCCAGTTTTGCTTGGAGGTAATTTTTTTCCTCAAAAGTGTTAATAGTCACAGTGATTTTGGAAGCAGAGATTAAATAGCCTGCTGCTCTGTCCTTGCTTGATATTTTCTGGGGAGGGAGTTCAGTTGGCCAAGATGATTGCCAGGACTGACACATCCAAAGAATGGATGGTATGGCCTCCATTCTCTTGTGAGTGCCAGAACAGGTTCACTTTTCATTATAATAATAAAAAGCTAAGTCCACTTGTGGGTCTTCCCTGGTGGCTCAGAGGTTAAGGCGTCTACTTGTAGTGTGGGAGACCTGGGTTCGATCCCTGGGTTGGGAAGATCCCCTGGAGATGGAAATGGCAACCCACTCCAGTTTTCTTGCCTGGAGAATCCCATGGATGGGGAGCCTGGTGGGCTACAGTTCACGGGGTTGCAGAGAGTTGGACATGACTGAGCGGCTTTAAACATTAAACAGACGAGTCCATTTGTAGGCAAGGAGTTCAGTGTTGGGTTAAGGGTGTCAAAGGAGCAACTGGAATGTTTGATTTCCTCTCCTGGCTGCTTTCTCCTCCATCAACTGTAGTAGGCCTTAGGAGTGATTTCTGCCCCTTGAGGCAGGGAGACATTGTTGCAGCTGCAAAGTCGCTTCTGTCCTGTCCGACTCTATGCGACCCCATAGATGGCAGCCCGCCAGGCTTCCCAGTCCCTGGGATTCTCCAGGCAAGAACACTGGAGTGGGTCGCCATTTCCTTCTCCAATGCATGAAAGTGAAGTCACTCAGTCCTGTCCGACTCTTAGCGACCACATGGACTGCAGCCCACCAGGCTCCTCCGTGCATGGGAATTTCCAGGCAAGAGTACTGGAGTGGGGTGCCATCACCTTCTCTGACATTGTTGTAGGGAAGAAGCCAATTCTGACTCCATGTTGAAACTGTTTCTTTGACTTGCTTTCCATTGCTTTTGTTATTATAATCATACAGAATGGTTTGCCTCCGGGGATCCTGCCCCTTTGCCTGACTGTTCAAAGTGCCTTTGTTCAGAACCCTGTCCACCTGTGGATGGCAGTAAGGAAGAAATTAACACATCCCCTGCCTGAAAGTTGCCATTCTAGGAGATGTTTGCGAGATTCAGTTCAGTTGCTCAGTCGTGTCCGACTGTTTGCGACCCCACGAATCGCAGCACGCCAGGCCTCCCTGTCCATCACCATCTCCCGGAGTTCACTCAGACTCACATCCATCGAGTCAGTGATGCCATCCAGCCACCTCATCTTCTGTCGTCCCCTTCTCCTCCTGCCCCCAATCCCTCCCAGCATCAGGGTCATTTCCAATGAATCAGCTCTTCACATGAAGTGGCCAGAGTACTGGAGTTTCAGCTTCAGCATCATTCCCTCCAAAGAAATCCCAGGCCTATCTTCAGAATGGACTAGTTGAATCTCCTTGCAGTCCAAGGGACTCTCAAGAGTCTTCTCCAACACCACAGTTCAAAAGCATCAATTCTTCGGTGCTCAGCCTTCTTCACAGTCCAACTCTCACATCCATACATGACCACTGGAAAAACCATAGCCTTGACTAAATGGACGTTTGGTGGCTAAGTGATGTCTCTACTTTTCAATATGCTATCTAGGTTGGTCATAACTTTTCTTCCAAGGAGTAAGTGCCTTTTAATTTCATGGCTGCAATCACCATCTGCAGTGATTTTAGAGCCCCCAAATAAAGTCTGACACTGTTTCCCCATCTATTTCCCATGAAGTGATGGGAGCAGATGCCATGATCTTCGTTTTGTGAATGTTGAGCTTCAAGCCAACTTTTTCACTCTCCACTTTCACTTTCATCAAGAGGCTTTTAGTTCCTCTTCACTTGCTGCCATAAGGGTGGTGTCATCTGCATATCTGAGGTTATTGATATTTCTCCAAGCAATCCTGATTCCACCCTGTGATTCTTCCATCCCAGGGTTTCTCCTGGTGTACCGTGCATATGAGTTAAATAAGCAGGGTGACAATATACAGCCTTGACGTACTCCTTTTCCTATTTGGAACCAGTCTGTTGTTCCATGTCCAGTTCTAACTGTTGCTTCCTGACCTGCATACAGATTTCTCAAGAGGCAGGTTAGGTGGTCTGGTATTCCCATCTCTTTCAGAATTTTCCACAGTTTATCAAGATTAATGGCCTTTTTACTTTTCTTCCTCACTTTCCCTCATCTCTCACCTATAAAAGAACCTGACATCCAGACCCCATAAGATGGTTATTTTGACGCACTTGCCTGCCATCTTCTCAGGCTGCCGGCTCCCCAATTAAAGTCTCTTCCTCACCCCAACACCTTGTCTCTTGGATCATTGGCATATCGTGTGACAAGCAGAGCAAGCTTAGACTCAGTAATAATATCAAATGCAAACATTCATAGGCAGAAAGGAAGCCATATTCCACTTTATCCCCCTCACCCTTGTCATGAATCTCCAGGCAACTCTGTTAATTCTGACTGATTATCCTTCCTCACTGCGTGGCACCAAGGTAGTGCAAATAGCAATGACAGGGATGTGTGCAGATTGCTTTCAAAATAATACTGGAATCAGGTATCCAAGAGAAGGCGCTCTGCCTTTTTGCCAGTGTGTCCCCCTGCCATCCTGTGCCCTGCCTTGCCCCAAAATGCTTGTGGCATAGGACAATAAGTGGATTGCTCATGGGCCTGGGATCGTGGCAAGGCTCCGGGAGTGGGCTGACTGTTGCTTGGGAGATTGGGTCGACTAGGCTCTGGTCCATGTCCCTCATCCTCAGTGCTTCAGCTCCGGCATGCCTGCCTTGTGATGGCAGAGGAACAAGAGCCGAGGGGGAACAGGCAGGACTTCTGTAGGGCTGGTCTCAGAGCTGACACACTGTTGTCTGCCTTATTCAACTGGAAAATCACACCAGGAAATACATGGTATCTTTATGGAACTCCATAGCTACGTGACAAAGGGTGTGTGTACAGGGTAGAGTGAAGTATTAGGGTTCCCAGGAGTTTCTTTTGGACAGTGATGCCCCCAAGTCGAACAAAGGTCATCAGATGATTGAGAAACAGTCTGATTTTACTGCAGGAAGGGGGAACCCCTTCCAGGCCCCCAAAGTGGGCTCTTGTGTTACACTGGGAAATGAATTGTCCGAGTGTACACATGTGCTGACAAAGCAAGAGACTATTGGGAAGAGTCACCCCGGCAGAGAGCAGTAGGGGAAGGGAACCGAGGAGAACTGCTCTGGCACGTGGCTCCCAGTCTCAGGTTTTATGGTGATGGGATTTGTTTTCAGGTTTTCTTTAGCCAGTCATTCTGACTCAGAGTCCTTGGTGGTGCACGCCTCCTTCAGCCCAGATGGATACCAGCGAGAAGGATTCTGGGAGGTGGTTGGACACGTGGTGTCACTTTTTGATCTTTCCTGAACTCTCCCGGTTGGTGGTGGCTTATTAGTTCCGTGTTCCTTACTAGAACCCCCTGTCATAAAACAACTCATGCAAATGGTTACTGTGGTGCCTGACCAGAGTGGGCGGTTTCAGTGTGCCTCCCTAATAGTTTGGGAGAAGCAAGAGATGAGTGGTATGCAGTAGCCCTCTTAAACTCACAGGACAGATGAACCCTTTTACCTGTAAACCTGTTTCCCAAAGACCTCACCTCTTGTGGCTGTTGGACAATTACCCGGCAAAACTTAGCCTAGATTATTCTTTAGGGCAGAGTTAGCTAGACCATGTGCGGCTTTGCCTCTAATGGTGATTAACTTAATTTGCAAAGAGTGTTGTTTATTTTTTATTAATATGAATCCGCTAGAATATACCATCCACAAGGGTATGGCTTGTTGCTATATTTGCTTACTGATCTGTGTGAAGAACCTGGACTAGTCCCTGGTACGTGTAGTAGGCACTCACCAGAAGTTTGTGAAAGGATGAATGAATTGCCATAAGAGCACCATTGACAAAGTCAGCTGGGGTGTAGCAGGCAGAGCAAAGCCTTTATTGAATCTTGACTTGATTAAACTCCCACTGTTTTCCTGGATCCTTCTGCTCTTGTGAATGTGCGAATGTAAACATTTTGCAGTTTCTGCCTCTTTACTTTGTTTCTCTACCAAGTCTGGTGACCTCTCTACCTTACCTTGAATTCAGTGACTTCACACATTCTATTTTCAACAACTAACCCTGTGTAGCAGGTTATATTTTCCAGATATGGCCCCAGCGATATCTGCTCTGCCACATGCTCCCCTGCAACATGACCTTGACACTCCTCTCATCAGGAGGTAAGGTATGTACCCCTTCTCTTGAATCTGAGTGGGCTTATGATTTACTTGTAACCAATGGAATGTGATCAAAATGGCACAGCATGCCATACAAGGCTAGGTAATAAAAATGATTCAGCTTCCATGTTACATGCTGGCATGCTCCTATTTGGAGCATTGAGCCACCTTGTAAGAATCTAAGTGAAGCTGCCATTTTGTAAGTAAGTGCAAGACACCATGGAGAGGCCGTTTGTAGGTGCTTGGTTCAACAACCCAACTGAGAGCATCAACTGGCAGTTATGTGAATGGACCACCTTGGATATACAGCCTAGTTGAGCCTTCAGATGACCACAGCTCCATCAGACTCCTAGGCACTCAGAAAATGCAGTATTCCAAAATAATTATTCTACATGAACTCTTTAGAAGTATCAATGACCCTGCAAGAAATCTGCCGCCTATACAAACCGGCCAAAGCCATTTATTTCACCCTTACCTGCAAGATTTTTCCTGATACTTACAGAATCTCTAGTAGCATTTGCTGACAAGCAGCTCCCTACACGTGGTTTCTGTGATCTTGCTGAATTGCTCAGTTCTGAGCTCGTCCTCAGTATTTCCTTAGTAGGCAGATTATGCAAAACTATGGACAGAAAATAGTTTTAGTGGGTTTATCCAGGAACTCACATAAAAATTATGCAAAGCGATCAGGAAAAATGTTAAAGGGTTCCTCTAATACAAATCCTTGCTTTCTAAGGGTGACTATGAAAAAAACAGTCATTGTATAGCTGTCAAACCTCGACACATAAGTTTAGTACATCTTATGGGATAAACCATCTGAAAAATACTATCAGAGTTTTCCAAAGTTTTGCTCAAAGTGTGCATCCTGGAAATGGTTTTGAAAATTGAATCAGTGCAATGTCCAGTTCTTATAGCACGTTTTCTTTGGAGATGCATCTCTGATTTTTTTTTAATTTGCACTGTATTTGAATATGATTTACAATGTATTCATTTCAGGTGTACAGCCAAGTGATTCAGATATATATATATATATACACACACACATATATATACATATATATATATATAGAGAGAGAGAGCGAGCGCGTGCACATGATATGCTTGCTAAGTTGCTTCAGTCATGTCTGACTCTTTGAGAGCCCATGGACTGTAGTTTGCCAGGCTCATCTGTCCATGGGATTCTCTAGGCAAGAATGCTGGAGTGGGTTGCCATGCCCTTCTCCAGGGGATCTTCCCAACCCAGAGATCAAACCCATGTCTCTCATGACTCCCACATTGACAGGTGGATTCTTTCCTACTAGTGCCACCTGGGAAGCCATATATGGTAATCTCCAGGTCCATGCGTGTTGCTGCAAATGGCATTATTTCATTCAATTTTATGGCTGAGTAATATTCTATGGCAAATACATACAGCATCTTCTTTATCCATTCATCTGTCAGTGGACATTTAGATTTCTTTTATGTGTTGGCTATTATAAACTGCACTATCGATAACATAGGGGTGACTGTATCCTTTCGAATCATGTTTTTTTTCTGGTTATATGTCCAAGAGTGTGATTGCTGGATCATATGGTAGCTCTGCTTATAGTTTTTAAGGAACCTCCGTGCTCTTCTTCATAGTGGCTCAACCAATTTACATCCCTGCCAACGGTGTAGGAGGGTCCCCCTTTCTCCACACCCTCTCCAGAATTTGTTCATAGACTTTTTGATGATGGCCGTTCTGATTGGTGTGAGATAATATCTCACTATAGTTTTGATTTGCATTTCTCTGATAATCAGGGATGTTGAGCATCTTTTCATGTGCTTTTTGGCTATCTGTATGTCTTTGGAGAAATGTTTGTTTAGGTCTTCTGCCCATTTTTTGATTGGGTTGTTTGTGTGTGTGTGTTTTTTTTTTTTTTTGATGTTGAGCTGCATGAGCTGTTTGTAAATTTTGAACATGAATCCCCTGTCAGTCACATCATTTGCAAATATTTTTTCCCATTCTGTGGGTTGTCTTTCCGTTGTGTTTACAGTTTCCTCTGCTGTGCAAAAGCTTTTGTGTTTATTTCGATGCCATTTGTTTTCTGTTTTAATTTATGTTGCTCTAGGAGATTGAAAAATGTTGATGCAATTTATGTCAGTGCTCTGCCTGTTTTCCTCAGAGTTCTATAGTATCTGGTCTTACATTTAGGTCTTTAATCCATTTTGAGTTTATTTTTGAATATGGTATGAGAAAATGTTCTAATTTCATTTTTTACATGTGGCTGTACCATTTCCTAACACCATTTATTGAAGAGATTGTCTTTTCTCCATTGTTATAGCCTTGCCTCTTTTGTCATAGATTAACTGACCAAAGTTGCATGGGTTTCGTTCTGGGCTTTCTATTCTGTTCTATTGTTCTATATTTCTTTTTTCTGCCAGTACCATACTACTTTGATGAGTGTAGCTTTGTAGTATAGACAGAAGTCATAGAGCCTGATTTCTCCAGCTCCATTTTTCTTTCTCAAGGTTGCTTTGGCTATTAGGGGTCTTTTGTGTTTCCATACAGATGGTAAAATTTTTGTTCCAGTTCTGTGAAAATTGTCATTGGTAATTTGATAAAGATTGCATTGACTCTGTAGATCGCCTTATGAGTATATTCATTTTGACAAGACTGATTCTTGCAACCCAAGAATGTGGTATATCTTTTCATCTGTTTGTGTCATCTTCAGTGTCTTTCATCAGCATCTTATTTTCAGAGTAGAGGTCTTTTGCCTTCCTGGTTAGGTTTATTCTTAGGTATTTTATTCTATTTGATGCAATGGTAAATGAGATTGTTGCTTTAATTTCTCCTTCTGATCTCTCGTTAGTATATAGAAATGCAGCAGCTTTCTGTGGATTACCTTTGTATCCTTCAACTTTACTGAATTCATTGATGAGCTCTAGTAGTTTTCTAGTAGCATCTTTAGGATTTTCAATATATCGTATCCACGCAATCTCCAAACAGTGACAGTTTTACTTATTTTACATTTTGGATTCCCCTTATTTCTTCTCTGATTGCCATGGCTAGGACCTCCAAAATTATGTTGAATAGACGTGGCAAGAGTGGACATTCTTGGCCTGCTCGTGATTTTAGAAGAACTGTTTTCAGATTTTCATTGTTGAGTATGATGTTAGCTTTATTATGTGGAGGTGTTTTCCCTCTCTGCCGATTTTCTGGAGAGTTTTTATCATAAGTAAGTGTTGAATTTTGTCAAAAGCTCTTTATGCATCTATGTAGATGATCATATGGTTTTTATACTTCAGTTTGTTAATGTGGTGTATCACTGATTGATTTGCGTATATTGAAAAATCCTTGCATCTCTGGGATAAATCCCACTTGTTCGTGGTGTATGATCCTTTTAATGTATTGTTGGATTTGGTTTGCTAGGCTTTTTTTTTCCTTTTTTAAAAATTGTATTTGTTTTTGGCTGTACTGGGTCTTAGTTGCTGCCTGCAGGCTTTCTCTAGTTGCAGTGAGCAGGGGCTACTCTTCACTGTGGTACATGGGCTTCTCATTGCACTGGCTTCTCTTGCTGCAGAGCACAGGCTCTAGGGCACATGCAGGCTCAGAATTGTGGTGTGCAGGCTCTGGTAGTTGTGGATGAGCATAGTTGCCCTCTAGCATGTGGAATCTTCCCGTAGCAGGGATCAAACTTGTGTCCTCTGCACTGGCAGGAGAATTCTTAGCCACTGGACCATTAGTCTTTTGTTGAGGATTTTTGAGTCTACGTTCATCAGCCTATACTATTTTTTTAGTTGTATATTTGTCTGGTTTTGATATCAGGGTGATGGTGGCCTTATAGAAAGAGCTTGGGAGTTTCTTCCTCTTCAATTTTTTGGAATAGCGTCAGAAGGATATGTATTCACTCTTCTCTAAATGTCTGATAGAATTTGCCTGTGAAGCCATCTGGTCTTGGAATTTGGTTCATTGGAAGTTGTCTTTTGTAATATCTATATATGTATTTATTTTGGTTATAGGAAAGACAGATTTTATATTTGTGTATAGTTGATTAACAATATTGTATTAATTTCAAGTGTACAGAAAGTGATTCAATTATACATACACATCTATTTCTGTTTATTGACTATGGCAAAGCCTTTGACTGTGTTGAGCACAATAAACTGTGGAAAATTCTGAAAGAGATGGGACTACCAGACCACCTAACCTGCCTCTTGAGAAATCTGTATGCAGGTCATGAAGCAACAGTTAGAACTGGACATGGAACAATAGCTTGGTTCCAAATAGGAAAAGGAGTACGTCAAGGCTGTATATTGTCACCCTGCCTGTTGATCTCCTCTGCAGAGTACATCATGAGAAACGCTGGGCTGGAAGAAACACAAGCAGGAATCAAGATTGCCGAAAAAATATCAGTAACCTCAGA
Source organism: Nanger dama (assembly GCA_917880005.1). Taxonomy (NCBI): domain Eukaryota; kingdom Metazoa; phylum Chordata; class Mammalia; order Artiodactyla; family Bovidae; genus Nanger; species Nanger dama. The sequence continues at coordinate 76,997 of CAKJTW010000369.1, read as the reverse complement.
TATGCAGATGGCACCACCGTTATGGCAGAAAGTGGAGAGGAGCTAAAAGCCTCTTGATGAAAGTGAAAGAAGAGAGCGAAAAAGTTGGCCTAAAGCTCAACATTCCGAAACGAAGATCATGGCATCCGGTCCCATCACTTCATGGGAAATAGATGGGGAAAGAGTGGAAACAGTGTCAGACTTTATTGTGGGGGGCTCCCTAATCACTGCAGATGGTGACTGCTGCCATGAAATTAAAAGACGCTTATTCCTTGGAGGAAAAGTTATGACCAACCTAGATAGCATATTCAAAAGCAGAGACAGTATTTTGCCGACTAAGGTCCGTCTAGTCAAGGCTATGGTTTTTCCTGTGGCCATATATGGATGTGAGAGTTGGACTGTGACGAAGGCTGAGTGCCAAAGAATTGATGCTTTTGAACTGTGGTGTTGGAGAAGACTCTTGAGAGTCCCTTGGACTGCAAGGAGATCCACCCAGTCCATTCTGAAGGAGATCAGCCCTGGGATTTCTTTGGAAGGAATGATGCTAAAGCTGAAGCTCCAATACTTTGGCCACCTCATGTGAAGAGTTGACTCATTGGAAAAGACTCTCTTGCTGGGAGGGGTTGGGGGCAGGAGGAGAAAGGGACGACCGAGGATGAGATGGCTGGATGGCATCACGGACTCGATGGACGTGAGTCTGAGTGAACTCCGGGAGATGGTGATGAACAGGGAGGCCTGGTGTGCTGCGATTCATGGGGTCACAAAGAGTCGGACACCACTGAGCAACTGAGCTGAACTGATGTATCCATTCTTTTTCAAATTCTTTCATTCATTGGATGTTTTTAAACCATAGTTTCAATTTCAGTCCTTGTGATTGGTATGTTCATATATTTTATTTCTTCTTGGTTCAGTCTTGGGAGATTGTACCTTTCTCAGAATTATTTCATTTCTTCTGTGTTGTCCACTTTATTTGCATGTGGTTGCTTGTAGCATCTTATGATCCACTGTATTTCTCTGCTATCCATCATAACTTCTCCATTTTCATTTCTACATTTATTGATTTGGCCCTTTTCCTTTTTCCCTTGATGAATATGGCTAAGGTTTATCCATTTTGTTTTTCTTTTCAAAGATGCAGAAAAGGCTTTCGGTTTCACTGAGCTTTTCTATTTTCTATGTCTCTCATGTATTTCTGCTCTAATCTTTACGATCTCTTCGACTAACTTTGTGTTTTGTTTGCTCTTTTTCTAGTTACCTAAAGTGTAAGATTAGGTTGTTTATTTGAAATTTTTCTTATTTCCTGAGGTAAGATTTTGTTGCTATAAACTTGCCTCTTAGAAGTGCTTTTAGTGCATCCCTTAGTATTTAGATTGTCATGCTTTCATCTTCATTTGTCTCTAGGTGTTTTTTGATTTCTTCAGTGATCCATTGGTGGTTTCCTAGCATATTGTTTAGCTTCCACATGATTTTATCAAGCTGGGCCCCTCCTACCATCTCATTGTGGCTTCTTTTTTGTCTTTGGAGGATGTCTTTTTTTTTTGGTAGATTTCAGCCTTTCTTTTTAATTGATGGTTGTTCAGCAGTTAGTAGTGATTTTGATGATGATTCCATGAGACAGAGTGAGCTCACATCCTTCTACTCTGCGATCTTGTCTCCACTTGTCAGGTCAAGTGGTTTGTTCAGATATGCATCTTCTGGCCTCCAAGAGCCAAGCAGCATGATGCGGCTGCCTTACTGGTTCTCCATTCTCCCATAATGCACCAACAGTAGCCGCCTCGGACAGCTCCGCTGGGGCCTCAAGGCTGCCTCCACAAGTCCAAACCAGGTACCACATCTCTGATTTTTTTGTTTTTTAAGCTCAGCAACCTGATTGGAAATTTCTCCTGCTTCTACTCTTTCTGTCCTCTATAGGCTGCTCTCAAAGTAGCAGCTAGAATGATGTAGGCCATATCACCTAACTGATGATGTCAGTGTTTCACAAGGTCCTTGAAAGTAAAATTTGCTGTGCATTGGACGGCCTAAAAGGCTCACAGGCGTCTCACCCTCATCACTTCCCTGACTTCTCCTCTTTTTCTTTTTCTTGCTCCGTAAGTTCCAGCTACACTGGCTGCCTTGATGTTCCTCAAACATATTAGTTATAGCCTTAATTTAGAAAGTTTCCTTTGAAGTTTCCCTTCCTGGTATACTCTTCAAATGAAATGCTCATGGATTTGCCCCTTCACATCTCTCCCAGTGAATATGTCTGTCCCTGACTTGTTATTTTAAGTTACAACCCTTCCCCCAACCATTAGTGTCTAGAAACTATATGCTTTCTTTTCCTTTATGTCTGCCTGCACTAGAATGTAATCCCCATGAGGACAGGATATTTTGTCTCTCTTGTTCCCTGTTTTATCCCCAGCATCTGGACTAATCGTGTGACACACAATATGTGCTTAACAGATACTTACTGATGTCTGTGATACCTTTCAGAATATTGAGAACTGGCACCAGTCCCTAAGTGATAGCTGAACTTTGCTGTCTGCTTTGATGACCAGTTTCCTGATTGTGCTCCTCTGCACAGGCAGCCGTAAAAATGTGCATTTTTGACATAGGATTTGATTCTTGTCTCTCTTTCTAAAGCTCCAGTATTAATCTCTACTTCCAGCATTATCAATGTGAAGCATTTTTAGCCATTATAAGCCAAACATAATCATGGCAGAATCAGACACCGGGTGCAGTAAGTAAATGAACTGGTGCCCATCACTCCACTGAAGGAGGGGCAGCCCAGTTTGATCAGTCACATTGACCCAGAGCAGATAATCACACCCTACTGTATTGGATGTGAGAAAAATATATTTACTGTTTTTCTATGGGTATTATAATGTGTGTGTGTGTGGATATAATATTTGAATATCCTGTAGTAAATCATTGTTTTATGACAGTGCTAAAACTGATATGCCTCTATTTTGTTTATTTTTATTTTATATGGGAGTATAGTTGATTTACAGTGTTGTGTTGGTCCCAGGTATACAGTAAATATTTGCCTCTATCTTAAATCAACAAGTGCACATGGAAGTGTTCATTTGGTTAGAGTAATTCTTTAGCTTGAATATTATAACAGTTTCCTACATGTAGTCATTTCTAAGGTTTTCTCCAGTATTCAGGATATTAAGAGGAAAGGAGTGGTTAAGGAACTCTATGCTGCTATAGCTCAAGAGCTGTCATATAATGTATTAATGAATAATGCACTAATATTCCTGCTTTCATCTTATGGTAAAGGAATATTTCTACTTCTACATCTGAAGTTGGAAGAAGTTTCAGTATCAGAAATACAGAGTTTACTCTCTGATACGGTCTCTAGATACTTGCATGAATGAGAAGGCGATGGCACCCCACTCCACTACACTTGCCTGGAAAATCCCATGGATGGAGGCCTTCTATCTATCAGATCTAGGCCCTTAAATCTATTTCTCACTTCCACTGTATAATCATAAGGGATTTGATTTAGATCATAGCTGGATGGTCTAGCAGTTTTCCCTACTTTGTTCAATTTGAGTCTGAATTTGGTAATAAGGAGTTCATGATCTGAGCCACAGTCAGTTCCTGGTCTTGTTTTTATTGACTGTATAGAGCTTCTCCATCTTTGGGTGCAAAGAATATGATCAGTCTGATTTCGGTGTTGACCATCTGGTGATGTCCATGTGTAGAGTTTTCTCTTGTGTTGTTGGAAGAGGGTGTTTGCTATGAGCAGTGCATTTTCTTGGCAAAACTCTATTAGTCTTTGACCTGCTTCATTCCGCATTCCAAGGCCAAATTTGCTTGTTACTCCAGGTGTTTCTTGACTTCCTACTTTAGCATTCCAGTCCCATGTAATGAAACGTGGGCCTCAGAAAGCGTCACTATGAACAAAGCTAGTGGAGGTGATGGAATTCCAGTTGAGCTAATTCAAATCCTAAAAGATGATGCTGTGAAAGTGCTTCACTCAATATACCAGCAAATTTGGAAAACTCAGCAGTGGCCACAGGACTGGAAAAGGTCATTTTTCATTCCAATCCCAAAGAAAGGCAATGCCAAAGAATGCTCAATCTACCACACAATTGCACCCATGTCATATGCTAGTAAAGTAATGCTCAAAATTCTCCAAGCCAGGCTTCAGCTATACATGAACCGTGAACTTCCAGGTGTTCAAGCTTGTTTTAGAAAAGGCAGAGGAACCAGAGATCAAATTGCCAACATCCGCTGGATCATTGAATAAGCAAGAGAATTCAAGAAAAACATCTATTTCTGCTTTCTTGACTATGCCGAAGCCTTTGACTGTGTGGATCACAATAAACTGTGGAAAATTCTGAAAGAGATGGGAATACCAGACCACCTGACCTGCCTCTTGAGAAACCTATATGCAGGTCAGGAAGCAACAGTTAGAACTGGCCATGGAACAACAGACTGGTTCCAAACAGGAAAAGTAGTATATCAAGGCTGTATATTGTCACCCTGCTTATTTAACTTGTATGCAGAGTACATCATGAGAAACGCTGGACTGGAAGAAACACAATCAGGATTGCTGGAAGAAATATCAGTAACCTCAGATATGCAGATGACACCATCCTTATTGCAGAAAGTGAAAAGGAACTAGAAAGCCTCCTGATGAAAGAGGAGAGTGAAAAAGTTGGCTTAATGCTCAACATTCAGAAAATGAAGAACATGGCATCTGGTCCCATCACTTCATGGGAAACAGATGGGGAAACAGTGGAATCAGTGTCAGACTTTATTTTTGGGGGCTCCAGAATCACTGCAGATGGTGACTGCAGCCATGACATTAAAGGACGCTTACTCCTTGGAAGGAAAGTTATGACCAACCTAGATAGCATATTCAAAAGCAGAAACATGATTTTGCTACCAAAAGTCTGTCTAGTCAAGGGTATGGTTTTTCCAGTGGTCTTGTATGGATGTGAGAATTGGACTGTGAGGAAGGCTGAGCACCGAAGAACTGATGCTTTTGAACTGTGGTGTTGGAGAAGACTCTTGAGAGTCCTTTGGACTGCAAGGAGATCCAACCAGTCCATTCTGAGGGAGATGAGCCCTGGGATTTCTTTGGAAGGAATGATGCTGAGCTGAAACTCCAGTACTTTGGCCACCTCATGCGAAGAGTTGACTCATTGGAAAAGACTCTGATGCTGGGAGGGATTGGGGGTAGGAGGAAAAGGGGACGACGGAGGATGAGATGGCTGGATGGCATCACTGACTCGACGGATGTGAGTCTGAGTGAACTCCAGTAGTTAGTGATGGACAGGGAAGCCTGGCATGCTTTGATTCATGGGGTTGCAACGAGTCAGACATGAGTTAGCGACTGAACTAAGGAACTAAACCATTTCCATGTTCCCAAGGGGAAGGATATATCCCAGGCCTGCCCTAGGAGAAGTAATTCTGAGCTTTCATGGCTAGAAACATTTGGAAAGCTGGGTTGCTAAACTGAAAGGATTAAAAATACAGTTTCTGGTGGCCATCCTATGATGGCAAGGAGAAGACAAGCTCTGATGGTCAGGCCACAGAGTGGAAAGCAGATCTGAGTAACAGATGATAAGTGTGACTTGATAACATTGTTGGCATGCCTGCACATGGCCTTTGCTGGAGAACTGTTCAGTTATCCTGCTGAGTACTTTTCTGCTTTTGCTCAAGGGGGTGACTGTCATTTGCAAAAGGAAGATGGCCAGACTGATTTGGGCTTTTGATCATTTGAAGTCCTTTTCCATGATTGTTTAGAAAAGCTGGGTATATAGGGAGAGGAGCAAGAAAAATGTTTGAAACAGTTGTGGAGGCATGTTTGAGGGAATCACTGAGAATAAGAATTTACTGAGAACAGCTCTTGAGCAATGATTAAGTGCAGGTGTTTAATTGAGACCTAATGTCAAATTCTTCCTCAATCTAACCTTGTGGTTTGGGGAAGTTATTTAACCTCTCTGAACCTCAATTCTGTCATCTGTAAGTTGGTAATGATAATAGAGTCTTTCTCACAGAATGTTTAGGGTGATACTTATAAAGGGCAGAACTTGTTGTCTAACACTGAGTAAATGTTAGCCTTTGTCTAAAATCATCATTTTTCTGCATGTAGTTGTTTCAAGCAATGAATTCCCATTGCCTGCTTACCACCTACGCTTTCTCTTTTTCCAAACTGGTTCTCCTTAGAAAAGAGTCATGGAGGGAGCAGGGGAGAGGGTTTGCCATAAGGGTGGTGTCATCTGCATATCTGAGGTTACTGATATTTCTCCAGGGAGTCTTCATTTTAGCTTGTGCTTCATCCAGCATGACATTTCACATGATGTACTCCACATATAAGTTAAATAAACAGGGTGAGAATATACAGCCTTGACGTACTCCTTTCGCAATTTGGAACTAGTCTGTTATTCCATGTCTGGTTCTAACTGTTGCTTCTTGACTTGCATACAGATTTCTCAGGAGGCAGATGAGGTGGTCTTCTTCCCATCTCTTTCAGAATTTTCCACAGTTTGTTGTGATCCACACAGTCAAAGGCTTTGGCATAGACAATAAAGCAGAACTGGATGTTTTTCTGGAACTCTCTTGCTTTTTCTGTGATGCAACAGATGTTGGCAATTTGATCTCTGGTTCTTCTGCCTTTTCTAACTCCAGCTTGAACATCTGGAAGTTCTCAGTTCATGTACTATTGAAGCCTAGCTTGGAGAATCTTGAGCATTACTTTGCTAGCATGTGAGATGAGGGCAATTGTGTGGTAGTTTTGAACATTCTTTGGTATTGGCTTTCTTTGGGATTGGAATGAAAGCTGACCTTTTCCAGTCCTGTGGCCACTGCTATGTTTTCCAGATTTGCTGGCATATTTAGTGCAGCACTTTCATAGCAGCATCTTTTAGGATTTGAAATAGCTCAACTGGAATTCCATCACCTCAACTAGCTTTGTGCGTAGTGATGCTTCCTACAGTGCCCCTGACTTCACATTCCAGGATGTCTGGCTCTATGTGAGTGATCACACCATTGTTATTATCTGGGTCATTAAGATCTCTCTTGTATGGTTCTTCTGTGTATCCTTGCCACCTTTTCTTGATATCTTCTGCTTCTGTTAGGTCCATACCAATTCGTTTCTGTCCTTTATTATGCCCATCTTTACATGAACTGTTCCCTTGGTATCTCTACTTTTCTTGAAGAGATCTTAGGTCTTTCCCATTCTATTGTTTTCCTCTCTTTCTTTGCATTGATCACTGAGGAAGGCTTTCTTATCTCTCCTTCATGTTCTTTGGAACTCTGCATTCAGATGGGAATATCCTTTTCTCCTTTGCCTTTAGCTTGTCTTACATTGGTATAATTTACAGCAGAACATGTTTTGCTATTCTATTCTAGGAGTTTTACGTTGTTTTGTCCTATGTTTAAGTCTTTAAGCTATTTTGAGGTTATTTTTCTGTATGGTAAGAGAACATGTTCTAACTTCATTGATTTACATGTGGCTGTCCGACTTTCCCAACATTACTTGCTAAAGAAACTTTTTCCTATTGTATATTCTTGCCTCCTTTGTCAAAGATTGATTGTGGGTGTGTGGGTTATTTATGGGCTCTTTATTCTGTCCCATTACTCCATATGTCTCTGTGCTAATACTATGCTGCTTTGATTACTATCGCTTTGTAGTAGTATCTGAAGTTGGGATGATTCTTGGGTTTCCCAGGTGCACAGTGGTAAAGAATCTGCCTGCCAATGCTGGAGACACAGAGTTGTGTGTTTGATCTCTGGGTCAGGAAGATCCCCTAGATTAGGAAATGACAACCCACTCCAGTTTTCTTGCCTGGAAAATTCCATAGGCAGAGGAGGCTGAGGGGCTAAAGGGTCATAAAAGGTTGGACACACCTCTTGCTTTGTTCTTTTCTTCAGGATCACTTTGGTAAATCTGGGTCTTTCATGGTTTCATATAAATTTAAGGATTATTTATTCTAGTTCTGTGAAAAAGGTCACGGGCAATTTGATAGTGATTGTATTCATCCATAGACTCCTTTGGGTAGTGCGACCATTTTAACATATTAATTCTTCCAGTCCAAAAGCATGGGGGTATATTTCCATTTCTTTGAATCATCTTCAGTTTCATTTAGTAATGTTTTACAGTTCTCAGTGTATAACTCTGTCACCTCATTTGTGAGATTTATTTCTAAATGTTTTATTTTTGGCATTGTGATTTTAAAAGTTTTTTTTTTTTTTTTTGTACATTACCTTTCTGAAATGCAACCAATTTTTGTAAGTCTTGTAATGTGCTACCTTGCTGAATTCCTTTATCAGTTCTAGTAGTTTTTGTGTGTAGTCTTTAGGGTTTTCCATACATGGTATCTTATCTGAATGCAATGACAATTGTACCTCATCCCTTCCATTTTGGATACCTTTTGTTTCTTTTTCTTGTCTGACTGCTATGGCTACGATTTCAAATACTTTGTTGAAGAACAGTGGTGAGCGTGGGCATCATTGTCTTACTCCAGATTTTAGTGGGAAGGCTTTCAACTTTTCAGCATTGTGTATTATATTGACTGTGGGTTTGTCATAAATAACTTTTACAGTTTTGAGATGTTTTCTCTGTACCCACTTTGGTAAGAATTTTTATCATGAATGGATGTTGAATTTTTTCAAATGCTTTTTCTGCATTTATTGAGATGATCATGCGGTTTTTGTCTTGTCTTTTGTTTCTGTGGTGTATCACATCGATTGTCTATGTTGAGCCATCCTTGTGACCTTGGAGTGAATCCCAGTTGGTTGTGGTGTATGATCTTTTTAATATGTTGTTGGGTCCTGTTTGCTAATATTTTTTTTGAGAATTTTTGCATCTATGTTCATCAAATATATCGGCCTGTAATTTTGTTTTAGGGTGATGTCTTTGTCTGGTTTTGGTATTAGGGTGATGGTGGCTTCATAGAATGTCCTTGGGAGTTTTCCCTTCAGTTTTTTGGAAGAGTTTGAAAAGGATTGGCATAAGTTCTTTGTGTGGTTGGTAGAATTCACCTGTGAAACCATCTGGTCCTCCCTCCTTTTGTTAGGAGGCAGTTGTTAAATTGCAGATAGTTTCAGTTCTGGTGATAAGTCTGTTCAAATTATCTATTTTTTCTTGATTCAGTTTTGGTGGGCTGTATGTTTCTACAGTCTTATCCATTTCTTGTCCATAGGTTGTGAAATTGGTTGACATGTAACTGTTCATATTATTCCCTTAATTATTTTTTTTTATTTCTGTGGTATCGGTTATTATGTCTTCTTTTTCATTTCTGGGTTGTTTATTTGGATTCCCTTTCTTTTCTTCTTGATGAGCCTGACCATAAGCTAGTCAATCTTATTTATTCTTTCAAAAGAAGTAGATCTTGGTTTATTGACTTTTTCCATTTTTCTAATCTCTGTTATTTCCTCTCTGATCTTTATTATTTCCTTCCTTCTGCTGTCTCTAGGCTTTGTTTGTTCTCATTTTCATCATTTCTTAAAATTCCTCTTTTTCATAAAATATTTGGGAGAAGAAAATTAATTTGAGTCTTAGATTTCTGTATTACTCTAGGTTTGTAAAGTTTTAAGACTTCATCTAGTGTTATCTACCATCAAAAGTAAGCATTTACCTGCATCCACTAAAATTATATTGTGCTTATAAGGACAAAATATATTGAAAAATTCTAAGTACAATAGCAGTGTGTTTCTCTCTCCTATTTTTTTAATTAAAGGTATAGAGAGTAGTGCTAGAAAGATGGCAGAATAGTAGCCCTAGACCTTTTTCCCTCCCAAGGAAATACTGATACAAGTATGCAACCAGTCACTGTGACATCCGTAGGAAACTTTGTGACTATCTCTTGCTATAGTCTCTTTCCCTGCTACGGTGCTCTGTGATCTGGAGCAAACTCCTAGTTCCTGGCTTTTCCATGGGAACTGAAAGAAAACACTAGACATTACTTTCGATGTTCTGACTTTTAGGGGTCTGCCCAAGGAACTGGTTTCTGTTTCACCTATCTTAGAACAGTTATGTGAACCAGCACAGTCGAGATGCCTGGAGGTTGTTGAACTGAATGGCATGCTAGAGCTGCATACCTTCTGAGGAATTCAGGCTGTTTGCTAAGTCACATCAGTTGTGTCTGACTCTTTGCAACCCTATAGGTTACAGCTCTCCAGGCTCCTCTGTCCATGGGATTCTCCAGGCAAGAATACTGGAGTGGGTTTCCAAGCTCTCCTCCAGGGGATCTTCCCAAGCCAGGGATTGAACCCACCTCTAGTAACATCTCCTTCATTGGCTGCTGGGTTCTTTACCACTAGCACTACCTGGGAAGCACACGAGCGCTCCAGGGAAACCACAGTACAATAGACAAAGGCTGATACGACTTGGTGGCCTCTCCCTCAAGGGCAAAGGAGTGGAGTGTGCGTCCAACATTCTGAGTTTTGAGAGGGCTATGCAAGGGACTAGTTTCTGTCTCACCTATCTCAGCATAAATAGGAAGTGGCATTCTCTAATGTTTGGGGGCCCACTGAGAATGAAAAGGAGCTGTCTAGCATGCTGCTGCTTCAGAGGACTTGCAGTACAGTAGACAGACAACAGAGGGAGCAAGAGATTATAAACCACTGGGAAAAAACCCAGCAAGTCCCTCTAATGAGCAATTTACATGCACAAGTTCAGAGAAGACACATCCACAGAAAAGCTTTGAAAGGCCCCCAGAATCTTTAACTGGGTTGATTGGTAAAGTATTTCCATGTATTCAGTCGGTCCATAAAGACTGGAAGAGTTGACTGCTTTTTCAGCTGTGCAGATACCAACACAAAGTTACAAGGAACACAGAGAAGCAAGGAAGAATGGCCCAGTCAAAGCAAGAAAATAAATCTCAAGAAACTGACAAAAAGAAACAGGAGTATGTGAATTACCTGGCAAAGAATTCAAAATAGCTGTCATTAAGGTGTTCAAGGATTTCAGGAAAAGTATTCATGAACATACAGGTGGTTGTCAGGCACGTGAAAAGATGCCCAAGATCAGTAATTAGAGAAATGCAAATCAGAACCACAATCATGTATCACCTCATACCTATCAGAATGGCTATCATCAAAAAATCTTCAAATAACAAATGTTAGTTTGCCTGCCCACAGTAAAGCCAATATGCTGACACCAGGTTATGGTGAAGAAAAGCACAGCATTTACTGTAGGGCACCAAGCAAGGAGTAAGGGCCAGTAATGCTTAAAAGACTTGAACGCCCCAAAGTATTTCAGGGAAAGATTTTAAAAGACAGTGAGAGAGGGAAGGTTGCAGAGTGTGTGATCAGTTCATGGAGATTCTCTTGATTGGTTGGTGATGAGGTAATAAGGAGTCAACATCATAAGCCTTCTGGTTGTAACTGACATCTGTAATGCTTATGCTCCTTCTTCCACCCCTTGGGGATTTCAGTAACTTCAAAACAGCTCAAAGGATTTGGCTCAGAATATTACCTGAGCTCTTGAGGAGCTAAAGGTCCTTGCTTTGTTTAATGGCTAAAATATTATTTTCTCTTGTTTTCCTTGTTATTGTATTTTCTTACTTCTCTGATTAAATTTGTTGGAATTTGGGGAAGACTTAGGGGTAAGTCTTTACTTTTACTTTTATGCATTGGAGAAGGAAATGGCAGCCCACTCCAGTGTTCTTGCCTGGAGAATCTGAGGGATGGCAGAACCTGGTGGACTGCCATCTATGGGGTCACACAGAGTTGGACACGACTGAAGCGACTTAGCAGCAGCAGCAGCCGTAGTGGGCTAAAGTTCTTCTACAAACAAGAGGCAGGCAGAGAACATGGTTGGGGGTGTTCTTTCCCAGGAAGGCCCCATGGAGTCCTCAGTTACAAAATTAAACATCAGAATAACAAAAGGAAGGAAATTATGAAGATAAAATTGAAGATAAATGGAGAACAGGAACAAAAAAACACAAAAGTAAGATTTGGTTTTTGAAGAGAACAACAAAATTAACAAAACTTTAGCTAGACTAAGAGAGGACTCGAAATCAGAAATTAAAGAGGAGACATTACTACCAATGCCACAGAAATATAATGGTTTCCGAGACTAATAGCAAGTATACACTAAGAAATTGGATAACCTGGAAGCAATGGATAAATTCCCAGAAACATAATTTACCAAAACCTGAATAATGAAGAAATTTAAAAATCTGAAAAAAATTGTTAGTACAACTAGTAAAAATGTTAAATCAGTAATCAAAAACTTCCCAATAAAGAAAAGCCCAGGATCAGATGGCTTCGTGAATGAATTCCTACAAATAGTTTAAAGAATAAATAATGCCAGTCCTTCTCAACTCTTCCAAAACAATTGAACCAGAGGGAAGACATCCAAACTCTCTTTATGAGACCAGTATTACCCTGATAACAAAGCTAGAAGAAAATACTTCAAGGAAACTACTGATCAACATCCCCAATAAACACAGATTTAAAAAAGATTCTCAACAAAGTACTAGCAAACTGAATTCAACAGCACATTAAAAGGATCGCGCACTATGATCAGGTGAGATTTAACCCCTGGGATGGAAGGATGGTTCACCATACCCAAATTCATAAATGTGATACATACAGCACATTAACAGAGTTAAAGATATAAATCACATTATTATCTCAATATATGCAAAGAAGCATTTCACAAAATACAATGCCCTTTCATGGTAAAGACTCTGAAAAAGCTACAGATAGAAAGGATGTTAACACATCAATAAGTATATATAAAAAAATTGAGGAGTTCACACTTGTAAGTTTTAGTGAGAAGCAGTCTATCTCCACTTATAGAATAGGGAAATACCACACTGATTTTTCCCAGCCTCCCTTGTAGCTAGGATGTAAGTACATGAGTATGTTGTGGTACTCAGATACACTTGTCATTCCTTTCAGACTTTGGATTGGAGCCAACTTTGCATAGAATCCATAGCTGTGGCGATTCATCTTGGGTGGAAAGTATGGTTATGTCAAGACAGAGTTCCCAGGGCAGCAGAGACAGAATTCTAGTGGCAGTGTGTAATGTCTGAGACTGTGTTAGCTATGGCACAAACTATAGTATCCACTGCCCAGGGATGGTGGTAGCTGATTTCTCAGTAGGTTGTTCTGCTGGGTCATTTAGGTCACTGTCCCTGCTTTTATAATCTGTGAGCTTAGCTTTCCACTCCTCTCAGAGTTGCTATGAGCTACCTCATTTCCTGTAACTAAATCACTTTTGTGTTCAAATCAGCCAAAGTTGTTTCCAGACTGACATAACTTCCAATCTCTGTAAGTGTTCCTGGGTTCTGTTTTCTCCTGATCTTCGTTGTTCCACACTTTCAATCTGAAAATAATTTTCCTCAGTGGAAAAGCAACCAAAGCAGAAGTGGAATCGTTTTGACTTTGCTTCTATCTTCTGTTATGACCGAACAAATACTCCTACAGTTTCCTGTATCTTCTTGCTGAGCAAATAGTTTTTTAAAGAAGATTGTATCTTAGTTTTGCACACTTAATGACTGTGTCTTCTTAATGCCTCCCTTAGATCTTCATGCTACTCCTCCTTCATATTTGGTTAGTTGCACTGTCTTGCCTTTGTCTTTCTGAAATCTTTGTTGCTCAGCAAATACCCTATTCAACTACATTAGATCCTTTAGATGCCTAAATTCAACTCAATCTCTCTACCTGGGTTTTGCCAAAAGGGAACTTACAGGCTCATAACCAAAATATCCTGCCTTGGCTGGAATCAACTGCTAAAATGTTAACATATCTCCTTTCTTCCCCTCCCTCCCCATTCCTCGCCCTTAGATCTGGTGTAACCAAATAACTAAATATATATTTTTTAAATCAGGGAGAGGCTTATACAATCCTGGTTATACTTACTAGAATACTTCTGGTTGCAAGTGACAGAAACCCAAATCAAACAAATTTGGGTAATAAATTCAGCAATTTATTGGTTCACAAAACAGGGAGGTATTTAAACCTCTCTTCTCTCCCTGTCTCTCCTCCATGTGTTGGATTCCTTGTTAATTGCTTCCTCTTTCCTTATGCTGACAAACTAGCCAGCATTAGAGAGTGGAGACAGCCTTAAGCACTACAAGTTAACACCCTAATGGGCTTCCCTGGTGGCTCTGATGGTTAAGAATCTGCCTGCAATGCAGGAGACAGGGGTTCAGTCCCTGGGTCGGGAAGATCCACTCCAGTATTCTTGCCTGGGAAAATCCCATGGACAGAGGAGCCTGGCGGCTACAGTCCATGGGATTGCAAAGAGTCAGACATGACTGAGCAACTAACACTTACTTTTACTTTTCTTTAATAGTAGTGCTTCTCTCAAAGTTTTGGCTCTCTTTGGCCTGATTTGGGTCACATGCCTATTCTAGAAGAAATCTGATTGTCCAGACTTTGGTCATAAGTATGACCAAGTTATTTATACACATTCCTATTTAGTTATATATAAAATAGGGCATTGCTGCCAAAGCGAAGGATGAGGGATGCAGGGCAAACAAAACACCCCAAACTGTCCTTAGTCTTTCACCCCCACACTTACAACACAACTGTCAGAGTTTACTCCTGATTTTCTCTGTGAAAAATTTGAAATCTTTGCTTATCAAATATCCATACAGACATATCCATGGTCATCTAATGCAGACAATTTTAAGACAATGAGGTAATATTCTTCAGGTTTCTTAACATTTCTGCATCACTACCGTCACCACTGAATTCTTCCTTGTGGTTAGAATTAAATAAAAACAACTGTTCCCCTTTTACCCCAAGTCTCCATTGACAGGGGGAATGTTTACTGAGGCTAAACAAGAATTTATCAGATATTCTATTTTTAGTAGAACGAGATTTCTGAAAGAACCTGGTGACCGAAACTCACCCTCCTCATTGAACCAGTTATGCTATAATAAGCTAATTGGAAAGCACTAAAGGTAGATGCAATTTCAAGGCTGTCTGTCTCTCCCAAGTTTTATCGTTCATTTTCCACCAGCAAGGGAAGCATCAATACACATTTTAGTCCTGGTTTTGCCACACACTAGCGTATGACCTTAGGCAACTATTCTCAACCTCTATATCTCAAATTTGTCTGCCTATTTCAGAGGCTGATTTAGACTACTGTGTGGTAAAATATCATAAAATAATTTACAGATAAGAGACTCTGAGGGACTTTGCTGGTGATCCAGTGGCTAAGACTCTGTGCTCCCAATGTAGGGGACCCTGGGATCTGGTTAGGGCACTAGATTCCACATGCCATAAATAAGAGTTTGCATGCTGAAACTAAAAGATCCTGCATTCTGCAACTTAAAGATACCACATGAGACAACTAAGATCTGTGCAGTCTCTGAACACAGTTTTGTGTGTTGTGTTTTTTTAAAAAAATTTTTTAAAGAGAGCGATGCTAAGATGCTGGCCATACTTATTAGAATGCATTTGGTTGCAAGTGACAGAAACCGACATCAAGCAAGGTGGGACAATAAATTCAAGTAGTATACTGGCTCACAAAGCAGAGAGACAGAACTCAGGGACAACTGAAATTAGGGGCTTGAGTATTTCTAGGACAATCTCATTCTGTCTCTGTCCTTTTTCTAAACTTAGGGAATAGGGCACCCTCACAGTTGCCAATGTTCACCATCCAAGGGAAACTGAGACTTAATGTTAATTCAATGTAATGAGTTTCTACTATGTTATCAACACTATTTGAAGTGCTGGGGATACATCAGAGAACAAAACGTCTGTGCTCCTCATGGGACTTCCAGTCCAGGAGCCCCAAATTTAAAATTCTAAGGAAGAGCTCTGATTGGCTCTGTTTGAGTGATAGGCTCACTCCTGGGCTAATCATTAATGGTCAAGTGGAGCTTGATAAAAGGGTGGGCCTTCTTTCTAGAAGTGGGGGTTCAAGAGGTGGATCTTGGGAAGTTGCTTTTAAATAAGCCTTACCAACAGATTATGGTTTAGGTGGTTCTTCTTTTACAATGTGCTCATTTCTGCTGCACAGTACAGTGACTCAATTACATATATATGTTATTTTTAGTATTTTTTCCATTATGGCTTATCCCAAGATATTGAATATAGTTCCTTGTGCTATACTTTAGGGCCTTGTTGTTTATCCACTTTATATGTAATAGTTTGCATTTACTAACCTGAAATTCCTAGTCCATCCTTCCCCAACCCCCTCTCCCCCTTGGTAACCACAAGTCTGTTCTTCATGTCTGTGAGTCTGTCTTATAGACAGGTTCATTTGTGCCATATTTTAGATTCCGCATATAAGTGATATTGCACATTTGTCTTTCTCTCTGACTGATTTTACTTAGTATGATGATCTCTGTTTGCATCCATACCACTGAAAATGGCATTATTCCATTGGTTTTTTATGACTGAGTAGAATTCCATAAAATTATGACCAATCTAGATAGCATATTTAAAAGCAGGGACATTACTTTGATGACTAAGGTCTGTCTAGTCAGGCTATGGTTTTTCCTGTAGTCATGTACGGAAGTGAGAGTTGGACTGTGAAGAAGACTGAGCGCCAAAGAATGGATGCTTTTGAATTGTGGTGTTGGAGAAGACTCTTGAGAGTCCCTTGGACTGCAAGGAGATCCAAACACTCCATTCTGAAAGAGATCAGCCCTGGGATTTCTTGGAAGGAATGATGCTAAAGCTGAAACTCCAGTACTTGAGCCACCTCATGCGAAGAGTTGACTCACTGGAAAAGACTGATGCTGGGAGGGATTGGGGGCAGGAGGAGAAGGGGATGACTGAGGATGAGATGACTGGATGGCATCACGGACTCGGTTGACGTGAGTCTGAGTGAACTCTGGGAGTTGGTGATGGACAGGGAAGCCTGGCATGCTGCGATTCATGGGTTTGCAAGGAGTCCGACATGACTGAGCAACTGAACTGAACCACATCTTCTGTATCTGTTGATCTGTCGATGGACGTTGAAGTTGTTTCTATGTCTTGGCTATTGTGAAGAGTGCTGCTGTGAACATAGGGGTGTATGTATCTTTTTGAATTATAGTTTTGCCCAGATTTATGCCCAAGAGTGGGATTGCTGGATCATATGATAATTCTATTTTTAGATTTCTCAGGGACCTCCATACTATTTTCCACAGTGGCTACATTGACTTACATTCCCATCAGACTGTAGGAGGGTTCCCTTCATTCCACATCCTCTTCAGCATTTGTTATTTATAGACTTCTTAATGGTGACCATTCTGACTGGTGTGAGGTGCTATCTTATGGTAGTTTTGATTTATTTATTGAATAATTTGCTGTGTTAACATCTTTTCATGTGTGTATTTGCCATCTGTATTTCTTCTTTGGAGAAATGTCTGTTTTAGGTCTTCTGCCCATTTTTTGATTGGGTTGTTGTTGAGTTATACAGCTGTTTGTATTTTGGACATTATGCACTGTTGGTTGCATTGTTTGCAAATATTTTCTCCCATTCCATAGGTTGTTTTTTCATGTTTTTTATGGTTTCCTTTGCCGTGCAAAAGCTTGTAAGTTTGACTAGGCCCCATTTGTTTATTTCCATTTTTATATCTGTTGCCTTGAGTGACCTAAGAAAACATTGGTACAATTTATGCCAGAGAATGTTTTGCCTATGTTCTCTTCTAGGAATTTTATGGTGTCGTATTTAAGTATTTAAGCCATTTTGAGTTTATTTTTATTCCTAGCGTGAGGGTGTGTTCTAACTTCATTAATTTACATGCAGTTGTCCAACTTTCCCAGCCCCACTTGGTGAAGAGGCTGCCTTTTTCCCCCATATTCTATTCTTGCCTCCTTTGTTGAAGATTAGTTGACCACAGATGTGTGGGTTTATTTCTGGGCTCTCTATTCTGTTCCATTGATCTGTGTGTCTAGTTTTGTGCCAGTACTACCCTGTTTTGATTACTGTAGCTCTGTAGTAGTATCTAAAGTCTGAAAGGGTTATACCTCCTCTTTCGTTCTGTTTCCTTTGGATTGCATTGGCAATTCTGAGTCTTTTGTGGTTCATATAAATTTGAGGATTTTTTGTTCTAGTTCTGTGGAAAAGGTTATGGGTAATTTGATAGGGATCACATCAAATCTATAGATTTCTTTGGATAGTATGGTCATTTTAACAATATTCTTCCATTCCAAGAGCATGGGATATCCTTGAAAGGAATTGAGAAGCAGAAATTTGTCTGCACAGAGGCATCATCATCTTTGGACTTGGCTTAGAACTTCACATCTCTACCCACATGCCCCAATGCTAGGAAATATTCTCTGGCAAGACTTTCTGGTACTTTGACAAGGGCAACCATGACAATGAATGAAGAACTATAGAATTAAGTAACAACAGCTACATAGCAATAATTGTGGACCTTTGTAAAAAGCTGGCATGAGGGAGCAACTCAGTCATGGGGAAGCCATGGCAAAATGACTTCTCTTTATTACATATGACAAGTCATGAAAAATACTTCAGTCTATGGAATTTCTGCAGCAGCTTGTATTTTGAGGCTATATGTTTAGCCAAGCTTAATTTTCATGGAAATTGGTTGAAGGTGGACTTCAATTTTCTCTCTAATGAGATGACTTCTGAAATTCAAGGCATTTTATGTAACTGAGTTAAAGGAAATAGAGTTAGGAAGGGCCACTTTGCTTGTTCTGGGGACTGTAGCATCTGGGAGATGACAGGAAGGTCAGCCAGGCTGCCAAGCTCATTTGCCTGCTGGAGCATTTTACCTATGTGTGTCCCAAATGGGCTTAGCTGAAGGGTGTTAGGGAAAAGGCATTGGGTAGGACTGGATTGGATGGCAAAATAGATTTGATGACAACTTTCATCTCCTCTTTCATTTCTAATTATGGAGTTTTGAAAAATGTATGAGACCATAAGTAATTTCAGTAGGCATTAAGGATGTGTTCATGCATACTCAGTTGGTCAGTTGTGTCCAGCTCTTTGCCACAGCGTTGCCTGTAGCCCAGCAGGTTCCTCTGTCCATAGAATTCTCCAGGCAAGAATACTGGAGTGGGTTGCCATTCCCTTCTCCAGGGAATCTTCCTGACTCAGGAATTGATCTCAGGTCTCCTGCAACTCCTGCATTGGCAGGTGAGTTCTTTGCCACTGAGCCACCTGACTGAAAAGACATTATGTAGTGGTGTAATTATTATTATATTTCCCTGCTTCTTACTTAAAAACCCTTTTGATGAATTTATTTTAAGGAAAATTTCAGTTGGTTATTTACATATTTATTTTTGGCCTTGCTATGCCGGGGTCCAGCCCGGTGGATCCAGGGTGATTCGAAGGGGAGACGGACAGGCGAGGAAAACCTTATTTATTAGAGATATAAGATTAGATTAGGAAGAAATAGTATAGTAGGAAATTTAGGCAGAGTAAAGAGGCTGATTAACTTGGTGTACGTGGAAAACCAATAAAGTTCCAGACAAGGAACTTGCACCATCTATGCTGGGCCACAGGCGCCCACTTGAATATCGGGGGTTGCCCCACCTTGTGCTCCCTTTCGCGTGGGTCTCAGAAGCCCAGGCAAGTAAGTAGACTGGGTGAGCCTCCACCTTCCAAGGGATCAGCCTGAAAAGGAGAGGGAGGGAGCAAGAGAAAGAATGGACATGGGAGGCCAGGGTTGTGCAAGAACCCCTCCAACTTTATTATTCAAAGGTGTTTGTATACCCTAAATTTTACATAATGTAAGATAAGAGTCATGCAGGGGCAGCAGTCCTGACCCTTTCTGTATATCTTTTTGTATACAAAAGGTCTCAGGTGATTGACATTATCTTCTAGCCAGGAGGCTTGCTAACACTATTTTGGCTCTCTTTCTTAATGAATGTTAATCTCGTTTCCCATGAAGTGTTTTTCTTTAATCTGCATCTCCTTAAAGCACTAAAGTTACATCTCTATAGAACAAAGGCACAGTGGGTTATAACCAAAAGGTACTTAACTCAAAGATCTAATGTTGCTACTTGATTTTTCTATATACCAACTATATCAGCAAATAAAAGATATGAAAATTTGGCAACAAGTATTGACTCAACAAATGAAACCTTTAATCAGTCCTATTCTAATGATTTGGACTCATGGAAGCCCCTACATTCCTAGGATGTTTTAAGCTTCCTGTGCCTCCCGCGGTCAGGAGGCCTCAAACAATCACATCTGCAGCTGTATGAGTCCTGCAGGCAGGCTAGAAAGCCATCAGAGGGGTTTTGGGATTGAAACACTCATATTATGCCAAGGAGATTTATTATCTAAAAGCTCTAAATTAATTGTTTTCCAGAAAAAGGTGGGGGGAGGGGACAGCCCCTGTTAATGACAGAAGAGTAGGTGGAAAGCGTAACACAGTAAAGCAGGCAGACTCTGTCTTGGGGCGTGGATGCTCAGGAAATGCCAGGGGGAACCCCTGAAGCTTGATCACGTCCTTGCGTTTTGTCAGGCTTCCTTCCGCATGTCCTTGTCGTGGGCAGGATTCCTCACACTGGCCCCTGGCAGTGCTGGGTCCCTGTTGCTGTGCGTGGGCTCCCTCTAGTCGTGCCAGGTGGGGGCTACTCTTCGTTGTGGTGTGTGGGCTTCTCCTTGTGGTGACTTCTCTTGCTGTGGAGCACGGGCCTTCGGTGTGTGGCTCAGAGGTTGCAGCTCCTAGGATCTAGAGCACAGGCTCAGTAGTTGTGGTGCACGGGCTTAGTTCCTCCAGGACATGTGGGGTCTCCCTGGACCAGGGATCAAACCCATGTCCCCTGCATTGACAGGTAGAGTCTTATCCACTGGGCCACCAGGGAAAGTCCCTCACTTGGCTATGTTCAAGTTATAAGACATTTAAAAATATGTTCTGTCTGCCTAGAAAAGTGGTCTTTTAATAACATATGGTTTACGTTCTATGACTCTTTTTAATTAATGTACATGTCTATAAAGTGTATGTGTATCCTATCAGGTTTGAAAAAGCACAACATTGTTGAGCACATAATCTGTATGGGTGGTCTGTGGGGTATTGTGGGCGGTAAGGAGGGAAGAGATAAGGGGACACAGAGGGAATAAAGCATTTCACATTCTCAAGAACCCAGATAGTTTGTTGTTGTTCAGTTGCTAAGTCATGTCAGATTCTGTGAACCCGTGGACTGCAGCACACCAACTTCCTCTCTCCTCTAATATCTCTCAGAGTTTGCTCAAACTCATGTCCTTTGAGTCAGTATGCTATCTAACCATCTTATCCTCTGCCGCCCCCTTCTCCTTTAGCCTTCGATCTTTCCCAGCCTTAGGGTGTTTTCCAGTGAGTTGGGTCTTCGCATCAGGTGGCCAAAGTATTAGAACTTCAGCAACAGTCTTTCCAGTGAATATTCAGCGTTGATTTCCTTTAGGACAGAGAGAAGTACAGATATATAAATAATATAAATGACTAGCTGATAAAGGCAGAATAAAATACATGCTAAAGAGTGCCAGCTAAAGCTCTGTATGTGTGTGTTTATAGAGAAATACAGTGTTAAAAACTGCCTTAGGTCATGAATCTCGGATGCAGACCCTGAGAGGAGGCTTTGCATGCCAGTGATTTATTCAGGACACATTGCCATGACAGAGTGGTGGATGAAGTAGGGGAGTTGGGGGAAGGCTCTAATACTGGGAGTGGAAGGATCAGAGAGAGAAAAGAGAGAAAGCCAAGTTCCATTTTAGGCCACATTTCATGGAGTGTAGCTTTAATGTATTTTCATGAGGGAACTCTGGAGTGTAAGTTACACATCAGTCATCCCCACCTGATGTGTTTCATACTTCCATATCCACAGTGAGTACCAAGCAGTGCCAATAGCCTCAGGGAAGTCTCCTTCCAGAAGAAGAGCTGCAGGTATTGGCCTGGCTGTTGAAAGCCCACCAGAGTTGAGGCAGGGACACACACAAACCCATAGAAAGGGATCATTATGCCTTCTATAGCAAGTGTGGCCTGTTTTGCCTGATAGTAATCTATGAAAGGTTGGGCAAGCCGACATAGACACATGACCACAAAAGACATCAGGCCAACACTGGCAGTTGGCCAACGCCCAAACAAGAACCAAGAGCAGACCAGACTTCCGGGGGCCAACCCCTGTATCTTGGCCCAACCAGGTGCCGACACCGAGCCTTTGTACACCAACCACCGCTGTAGCCCGCGCTTTTTTCCCTATATGGGGAGACCTGGCTTGAACGCCAGCCCTGGCTATAAAAACCTCACCCCACCCTGCATACCTCGCAGACTCCCTTTGTCTCTTTGCTCACCCGCCCCCGGGAGTTCTGCCCGAGAGCGACCGCCCAATAAAGGCTTTCATCAACGGTCCCTAAAGGTGGCTTTTTCTTCCCGTGGCGTTTTCTTACAATCTATACATCATCTCCAATCAGAAGACTTATGATGATACTATTTCTACCTAATCCTGCTAAGGGGTGATACATTCATATTGTTGCAGCCTTCTCGGTTCAGTTCAGTTGCTCAGTTGTGTCTGACTCTATGAGACCCCATGGACTGCAGCACGCCAGGCTTCCCTGTCCATCACTAACTCCCAGAGCTTTCTCAAACTCATGTCCATCGAGTTGGTGATGCCATCCAACTATCTCTTTCTCTGCACCCTTCTGTAGGCAGTTGAAATATATAACACCTTGGAGTAGATATTTAAAATGACTTCTTATTGACTCAATAAGGGAATGAATTAATTAGTGGACAAGAAGCAAATAAAATCCAATTTTCAAAGGTAAAGGTTTCCTTGGAAACCCTGTACATGAAATAAGAGACTATAGTTGAAGACTTAAGGAATGCAATCTTAATTTTTTCCCCTTAAACAATAAATACCTCATGAAAAATACATCTCATAACCCTATCATTTTCAGAACTGGATGCTTTCTAGTGGTTTTCTTTCCTGCCTGAATAGAACCTCACCAGGCACTTGGCAAATCTCCCTGAGGAGAATGGTTCTTTTAATGATTGATTCATTAGATGCATAGTTTTGGAGGGCTTGGGAGCCTTAGGAGTTCAAGGACATCTGCTCCCTCCCCTGAAGGAGCACACAGAGTAGCAGGAGCTACAGCCTCACTGCAGGTCAATTATAATCACAGGCCACATGCAGGAGGGTCTCTTTATTTAAGGTGTTGAGGAGATGCTACATAGAAAATGTGTGTTGGTGTTTGTATGCTAAGTTTGCACATGCCAGGTGAAGAGAGAGGGGATGGGGATTCTAGTCAGGGTTATTGCCCACATGAGGGCAAGTATAAGAGTGTTGTTCTGTTTCTTCGTTCAGTTGTGCCTGACTCTTTGCAATCACATGGACTGTAGCCCTCCAGGCTCCTCTGTCCATGGGATTTTCCAAGCAAGAATGCTGGAGTGGGTTGCCATTTCCTTCTCCAGGCGATCTTCCTGACCTCAGGATCAAACCCCCATCTCCTGCATTGGCAAGTGGATTCTTTACCACTGAGCCACCTGGGAAGCCCCAGGAATAATAGTAATATCTAGCTAATATTTATCGAGGGCTGCTTCTGTGCACAACACTGTTGTTGTTCAGTCACTAAGTCATGTTGAACTCTCTGCGACCCCATGGACTGAAGCACACCAGGCCTCCCTGTCTGTCATTATCTCCTGGAGTTTGCTTAAGTTCATGTCCATTGAGTACCAAGTCCAGTTTACCTTGATTCATGGATATAACTTTCCAGATTTTTATTTTCTTTGTTCTTCACAGCTTCGGACTGTACTTTCACCACCAGACACACCCACA
Source organism: Nanger dama (assembly GCA_917880005.1). Taxonomy (NCBI): domain Eukaryota; kingdom Metazoa; phylum Chordata; class Mammalia; order Artiodactyla; family Bovidae; genus Nanger; species Nanger dama. Next base: position 53,399 of record CAKJTW010000369.1, on the reverse strand, counting down.
ACTGAACGTCATTTCCCCTTTTGCTCAGGCAGGTCATTCTTTCTGGAGTTATTAGTAATCGCCCTCTGCTCTTCCCCAGTAGCAAAGTGGACACCTTCTGACCTGGGGGGCTCCTCTTCCAGTGTCATATCTTTTTGCCTTTTTGTACTGTTCATGGGGTTCTCACGGCAAGAATGCTGGAGTGGTTTGCCATTTTCTCCTCCAGTGGACCACGTTTTGTCAGAATTCTTCCCTACAACCCCTCCTGTGAATCAACATACTGAAAGACTTTGGAGTCCAGCAGGAGTGTAACTGGGGAGGTAGAATCTGATTGTGAAAACTCTTGTGTGATGAGGTTCATAAATGTTGTCAGAGTAATTAAATCATGAACTGATTTCCCAGTGTCCCCAAACAAATCCGTGCACTAGGGTGTGTGTGAAGCCCAACAGAGGGAAACACTGTGGAGTTTGGAGCAGAGGAAGGTTTATTGCAGGGCCATTCAAAGAGACTGGTGACTTGTGCTCAAAAACCTTGAACTCACTGATAGTTTGTAGAAGATTTTATAGGCAAATTTTGGGGTGAGGGCTGCAGGTATGACTTTCTTCTGGTTGGTGGTGAGGTACCAGGTGATGCTCCAGGAATCTTGTGCTCAGCTTGAAGTTACTATACCATCCACCACCTGGCTAGGGGTCTTAGTTTGGGCAGAACTCAAAGATATTGTTACCTATCTTCTTTGAGCATGAACCAGGACCCTGCTTTAGTCATTTCACTATTGTCTCTTGATTGTTCTTCCTTTGTCTCTGCATTTCCTTATTTCCCTGATTAGCAACTGTTTGAATTTGCCTTTTGGAACTGAGCGACGGTCTAGGAGACCGATGACATTTTCCTTCACACTAGAGACAGGGACAAGATAATCATTTGTACTTGGCGAGGGCTCCACAGGGTCCTGCTTGGTTTCACTGGCTTACTAAAGAAGTTGGAACAAGGAACAGAATATCCTTTACTCTGGGAGGTGATTACAATCGTGCATGTATCCATGTATACAAAAGACTATCCATGTGCAGGACCTTAACATCAGAAAATATGAAACATAAATGCTAGGGATTACCTGTCTCAAACATAGCCTAACTGAAACAGGAGGGAAAGGAACAGGGCACAACCTTTGAAAGAACGACATAGACCAAGGGCACAACATAAACTGATTAGAACAAAATGGGTCCAAGATAGCAGACTAGTCAATTTGACTAGACCTTTATCCTCAGTATACACTCATTGAAACACATCAGCAAGCTAAAAGACACAAACCCAGAGGCACCATGACAGCTCCAAGGTCGACCATCAAAGACCAAAAGGTGGACTGTGGCCCAACCCCTGGAAATCCCCACCCCTTCCCCAAAATAGGTGGAATAAACCTCCCACTCATTCAGTTCAGTTCAGTCGCTCAGTCATGTCCAGCTCTTTGCAACGCCATGGACTGCAGCACGCCAGGCCTCCCTGTCCATCACCAACTCCTGAAGCTTGCTCAAACTCATGTCCATTGAGTTGATGATGCCATAGCAGACCATTTCATCCTCTGTCATCCCCTTCTCCTCCTGCCTTCAGCCTTTCCTAGCATCAGGGCCTTTTCCAATGAGTCAGTTCTTTGCATCAGGTGGCCAAAAGTATTGGAGTTTCAGCTTCCGCATCAGTCCTCCCAATGAATATTCAGGAATGATTTCCTTTAGGATGATTTGGTTGGATCTCCTTGGTATCCAAGGGACTCTCAAGAGTCTTCTCCAACACCGCAGTTCCCACTCATTAGCCTATGAAATTACCCAGCCCATAAAAGCTAACCACACCACATTTTGAGGCTGCACTCACCCTCTGTGAAGGCCCGCACTCGGAGAGGTGTTTCTCTCTGAATAAATCCACTTCTCACCCATCACTTTGTTTCTCACTGAATCCTTTCTGAGATGAGACATCAAAAACCTGAGCTTCATTATGTTCTGAAACTAAGGGAGGAAACAGAACAGGCTCTGTCTTGAAAGCAGGACTCCAGCTCGGGCTGGACTGAGCTGTATGCCTAGTACCTATGGAAACGACATACCAACTGGCAAACCAGGCCCCTGGAAGGAAGAGCCCCAGGGCTCATACCTAGACTCTCTAGCGCCTGAAAGAATACCCTAATTAGCTGTGTAACTGAATAGAATCATACATTCTATTATGCTTATTTGGGTATGACCGCAGGCCTATTGATAATTGTCCACTGTTAACTACCTAGGCTTAAGGCATATGAATCGTGGGTTAACTTTTAGTGTATCTTTCTTTTCCTTTGTTCAGACTAGTTTCAGGGAATTTGGGGAGGCGGGTTTGGGCACGTACACTTAGGGTATATAAGGTTTTCGCAAAAACTGGTTGGTGTCCTTGGCTAAGAGGAGACTCTGCCTTGGGCCCGCTGGTATAATAAACTGCACTCCACTATCTGCATTGTGCTTCTGAGTGAGTTTGTTTCCCGGAACGTGTGGCTACAACAAAACCAGGTCTCTGATCTCAGTTGGAAGACTGTGAATTGGGGCTGGGTTCAAGTCACAGCCATGTGGGTGAAGTCTCAAACTGAATTTTGGCTGAGTGTGAGTTCCGACACATGGGTTCAAGTCCCAATCTGATGGATATAGTTTCAAAACTACTGACTAGAACATGGGTCACACTCATAACCTTGATCTTATCTCAGTCACTTGTTTGAGGACTCTAGAACAGCCCTTTCGACCTTTAACGTACCTATGAATAGTCTAAGGATCATATCTAGATTCTGATTTAGTAGGTTTGGGGTGGAGCCGAAGATTCTATACTTCTAATAAATTCTTAAGTAATGCCAGTGCTTCTGGTCCTTGTACCACACTTCGAGTAACAAGACTAGTTCACTGCTTCTCAGCAATGACTGTACACTGCAGTCACTTGGGAAATTCTTGAAACTGCTAGTACTGGATTCCACCCACGTAAATTCTGATTTAGTGTGTCAGGGGTGTGGTCTGACCATTAGAAGGTTTTAATTCCCAAGGTGATTTCAATAAACAGCACAAACTGAGAGCCATCCCAGTTAGATATAAATGCACTTGCAAATGACCAGGGGTTATTTGTGACATGTAGGCAAAGTACCATTTAGAGGAAGAAAAAAAATGTTGAAGAGATGATTTTGGAAAGTGGAAGAACTATTGTTTCTGGTTGGAATAAATCACTTAATGTTTTGTTCTAGTGAACAAAAATTGCCAAGACATGCAAATGAGTTTTCATATTGCAGTAGTCAACCATTTAAGCTTTCTATTAATAACTCAGCAGTTAGGATCGAAAGTGTACCCTTTAAACACTTACCTACATTATAATACTGAATTCTCAGTGAAAAAAAATTCCATTTGGAAAAGCAATATGTGTTCATGGTAGGAATTTTGAAAAATAAAACCCAACACCTAAGGAGATACAACATTTTCATATATTCCTTCCATAATTTTATGCATTTACACAGGTGTCTTAAATTTTTAACTGTGAAAGTGCTTTATTTTCTATTAAAAGTACCATAAAATATAGTTTCTTAAAAAAATTGTGGCCCCTTAAAAAATCTTTAGTATATTTGGTTTATAATGTTGTATTAGTTTCAAGTGCACAGCAAAGTGAACCAGTTATGCACATACACACATCCACTCTTTCTTAGCTTCTTTTCCCATATAGGTTATTACAGAGTATTGAATAGAGTTCTCTGTGCTATACAGTAGGTCCTTATTAGACATTTGTAATGGCTACATTCATAGACTGAGGTTTATCTAGTATTGAATTACTCTTTATAAATCAGCTTGGGACATAATATTCTTACCCTTGTTTGACAGAGTGGTTCATCATAGCATATGTCACAGCAGAACTTAAATGTTGTTTAGTTCCTCAGTCATATCTGACTGTTTGTGACCCCCTGGACTGTAGCCCACCAGGCTCCTCTGTCCATGGGATTTCCTAGCAAGAATACTGGAGTGGGTTGCCATTTCCTTCTCCAGGGGATCTTCCTGACTCAGGGATGGAACCCGACTCTCCTGTATTGCCAGGCAGATTCTTTACCACTGACCTACCTGCAAAGCCCTGAACTTAAATAATTAAATAACTTTTACTTGACTGGCACACACGCTCTCATTTTTATTTTTTCATACTCTCTCATTTCTAAAAGCAAAGACCTATAGTGAAGTCTCATATTAAAATTATGTAACTATAAATGACAACACAACTAAATTATGTTACAGAGATATTTCTGTTAATGAGTTGGATTCTACCTTCCCTTTGAACAAATGGGGCTTAGCTTAAAAGCATACAGCAGTTTCTTATCTTGCTTGGTTATTCATACCTCTAGTTGCTAATTTGGATGTTGGGACTTCTGCCAAAGAGATGTATAGAAATTGCTCAAGACGTGACATACTTAGGATAGCTCAAGCCAACCAGTGGAAACAGCCTTTGGCAGAGAAGGTGCAATCAGCTTTTCTCTGAGTTGTCTGAAGGAGGAATAGTCATCTTTCTTATTATATCAAGGATTGAACAGTAACTCCCATTCACTTTTGCAGAGTGCTAGCGACGGCTTTTTACAATTTACTCAGGGGCTCCCCAGATGGCACTAGTGGTAAAGAATGCACCTGCCAATGCAGGAGACGTAAGAGACTCGGGTCCAATCTCTAGATCAGGAAGGTTCCCTGGAGGAGGGCCCGGCAACCCGTTCCAGTATGCTTGCCTAAAGAATCCCATGGACAGAGGAGTCTGGCGGGCTACATTCCATAGCATTGCAAAGAATCAGACACAACTGAAGTGACTTAGCACTCACACATGCAGCTAGCACTTAGTGGCTTTATTACTGAATTAAATGGCACCCCACTGCAGTACTCTTGCCTGAAAAATCTCATGGACAGAGGAGCCTGGTGGGCTGCAGTCCATGGGGTTGCTGAGAGTTGGACGCGACTCAGTGACTTCACTTTCACTTTTCACTTTCATGCATTGGAGGAGGAAATGGCAACCCACTCCAGTGTTCTTGCTTGGAGAATCCCAGGGACGGCGGAGCCTGGTAGGCTGCCATCTATGGGGTCACACAGAGTTGGACACGACTGAAGCAACTTAGCAAAGTTCCCTGAATACTTCATGTACATAAAGTAATCAGTGGTGAGACTTTGAAAATGGTATATAATCATTCTTGTTTTTTAATTGGTTGATATTAAAACTGTATCCTTATTGGACACTATGTATCTTCCCACTCTGGAGGTTGCCACAATCCTAAATTTGATATTTTTATTCATATCTTTATAGTCTATGCCTGGCTTCCCTGTCCTTCACTGTCTCCCAGAGTTTGCTCAGATTCATGTCCATTGAGTCATTGATGCTATATAGCATCCCCTTTTGTCCTTCCTTCAGTTTTTCCCAACATCAGGATCTTTTCCAGTGAGTCAGTTCTTCGCATCAGCTGACCAAAGTATTGGACCTTTGGCTCCAGCACAGTCCTTCCAGTGAATATTCAGGACTGATTTCCTTTAGGAGTGGTTGGATCTCCTTGCAGTCTTAGGGACTCTCAAGAGTCTTCTCCAGCACCACTGTTCAAAATTCTTTGGTGCTCAGCCTTCTTTATGGTCCAACTCTAATATCCATACATGAGTACTAGAAAAATCATAGCTTTGGCGGCTATATAGATCTTTGTCAGCAAAGTGATGTCTCTGCTTTTTAATGTATGTGTGTGTATATAGATGTGTGTGTGTGTGTGTTTGTATATATATAACATGTATATAAACATGTTGATAAGCTATACACAAATGGTATATTGTGCATAACTTTTACCTTACTTTTTGATCAGCATAGGGTTTTGAGGTCTATCTCTATTGACGCATGTAGTTCTAGTTCATTTTCTTCGTGGTATGTCATTGTATGACTGTGGTATGCCATATTATACTTACCCATTTTACACTGATGGATATTAGGGCTGTTTTACTCTTTTTCCTACCCAAATAATGCTGTAGACATCTAATCATTTTTATGTATGAGAGTTTCTTTAGGGAATATACATAGGATCTGAATTACTGGGTCATAAAATATACATGTCATATATTTTACTAGGTAATGCCAAATTAAAAAAAAATGATTGAGGCAACTTATACTTACAAGCAGTAACTGAGAGGTTGCAATGATTTACACTTCATCAACCCATGATATTATAAAAACTTTTAAATTTTTGTCAATATGATTTATATTGAATAGTATCTCAGGATTGCTTTAATATTCATCTCCCACATTGCATCATTTGCTCTGTTCATTGGTCAGTGAGTCTTTTGGGCCTGTGTTTGCTTGGGTTGTCTTTCTTATATTTATAGTAGCTTTTTTTCTATTTTTATTCTGTCAGTTATATGTGTTCTAAAATTTTCATAATCTGTATCTTGTCATTGTCTTGTGGTATCTTTTGATGAATAGACCTTTTTTATTTTAATATAAACTTTTCTAACTTCTCAGTCTTTTCCAATATGGTTGATACTTTTATGTCTGTTTAAGAACCCTTTCCCAGGGACTTCTCTGGCAGTACAGTGGTTAAGACTCCACTGCAGAGGGTGCAGGTTTGATCCCTGGTTGGGGAACTAAGATCACATATGCCATGTGGCCAAAAAAGAAAGAAAGAACCCCGAACCCCATCTCTACCTCAAATCAGGGTTTTCAAATGAGTCAGTTCTTCCCAACCCTGATGTTGGGAAAGATTGAAGGCAGGAGGAGGAGGAGATGACAGAGGATGAGATGATTAGATGGCATCACCGACTCAATGGACATGAGTTTGGGGAAACTCTGGGAGTTGGTGATGGACAGGGAGGCTTGGTGTGCTGCAATTCATGGGGTCGCAAAGAGTTGGACACGACTGAGCAGCTGAACTGAACCTCAAATCATAGATAAAAATTTGTTAACTTCTAATTTCCTCAAAATTTTAAAGTTTTAATTATCACAATCTATCCGAATTGTTTTTCGTGTATGCCATGAAGTATTGATTCAATTTTTTATCTATTGTTAACCAATTACCCCACCCCACTTATTAAGGCATTTATCCTTTCTGAATTGCAATAGCACTTATATCACATGTAAGGTTTCTATATATACACTGATCTGTTTCCTGAATTTTCTAGTCAGTCCATTTGTCTATCTCTGCATCAGTACTACTGTGTATTAGATACTATAGCTTTCTAATGAATCTTGATGTCTGACACAGCAATGCCTTCTCTCTAGCTCTTTTCAAAGTAATTCCAGCTATTCTTGGTCCTTTGTTCTCCCATATTAATTTGAAAATCAGCTTCTAAAGTCCCAGGGAAATGTGATTGAAAATTTCATTGTAATTGCATAGAATGTATTGATTAATATGTGGAGTGGACATCTTTAAAATATTAAGTGTTCTTACCCATTGATATGAATTATCTCTACATTTGTTTAGACCTTTATCATCTTTGAATAGTTTAACATTTTTTGCATAGAATTTTCCCTGAACTTTTGTTAGATTTGTCCCTTCCATATATATAAAGATATATTTTTATTGGTAATGTTGATCATCATTCATCTTGGAAATTACCTCTTCTAACTATTTATTGCTGGTGTATAAGACTGCACTTGATTTTTGGCTATTACCCGTACATCCAGAAACATTGCTGAAGTCTTTTTATTCATTCTAATAATATATCAAATTAGCATTTTAAGGTGTGAATAAATTTTAATAATTTTTCTGAATACTAAATATAATATATGGTCATTCTTTAAAAATCAGAAAGCCTCCAAAGATAATCCATGTAAATGGTTTGTCTTTTTAAAATTTATTTCATGTTTGTTGTCTTCTTACCTTTCTTTCTTCCTTCCTTTGAAAAAAAAAATTTCACTACAGAAAATTATCAACATATATAAAAGTAAACAGAAGAGTATAATGAACATTCATGTTTTAATCTTCCAGTATCCACAAGTACCAACTCATTGTTTATCTTTACAGTGCATTTCCTAACCCACTCTTTGGTCTGCTTCCCAGATTAATTTGAAACAAATCTCAAATATCATATCATTACATCTGTAAATATTTCAATATGTATCTCTGAAACAGTGGTTCTGTTTGTGGTCCCCATATCAGCAGATTCAGCATCATCTGGGAGCTCATCTTAAATGCAACCTCTTCAGTTCAGTTCAGTCTCTCAGTTTTGTCCAACTCTTTGCGACCCTATGGACTGCAGCACTCCAGGCCTCCGGTCCATCACCAACACCCGGAGTTTACTCAGACTCATTTCCATTGAGTCAGTGATGCCATCCAATCATCTCATCCTCACTCATCCCCTTCTCCCTCTGCCTCCAATCTTTTCCAGCATCCAGGTCTTAACCACTGAGTCAGTTCTTCGCATCAGGTGACCAGAGTATTGGAGTTTCAGCTTTAGCATCAGTCTTTCCAATGACTATTCAGGACTGATCTCCTTTAGGATAGACAGGTTGGCTCTCCTTGCCATCAAAGGGACTCTCAAGAGTCTTCTCCAACACCACAGATCCACTGAGTCAAAAGCTCTGGGGGTGGGGTCTCAGCAATGTTTTGTTTTGTTTTATTAACTTATCTTAATTGGAGGCTAATTACCTTACAATACTGTGGTGGTTTCTGCCATACATTGACATGAATCAGCCACGGGTGTACATGTGTCCCCCTGTCCCAAACACCCTCCTCCCTCCTTCCTCATCCCATTCCTCTGGGTCGTCCCAGTGCACTGGCTTTGAGTGCCCTGTTTCATGCGTGGAACTTGGACTATCTATTTTCACGTATGGTAATATACATGTTTGAGCATCCTTTGTCATTGTCTTTCTTTGGGATTGGAATGAAAACTGACCTTTTCCAGTCCTGTGGCCACTGCTGAGTTTTCCAAATTTGCTGGCATATTGAGTGCAGCACTTTCACAGCATCATCTTTCAGGATTTGAAACAGCTTAACTGGAATTCCATCACCTCCACTAGCTTTGTTCGTAGTGATGCTTTCTAAGGCACACTTGACTTCACATTCCATGATGTCTGGCTCTAGATGAGTGATCACATCATCATGATTATCTGGGTCTTGAAGATCTTTTCTGTACAGTTCTTCCATGTATTCTTGCCACCTTCTGTTAGGTCCAGACCATTTCTGTCCTTCATCGAGCCCATCTTTGCATGAAATGTTCCCTTGATATCTCTAATTTTCTTGAAGAGATCTCTAGTCTTTTCCATTCTGTTCTTTTCCTCTCTTTCTTTGCATTGATCACTGAGGAAGGCTTTCTTATCTCTCCTTGCTATTTTTTGGAACTCTGCATTCAGATGCTTATATCTTTCCTTTTGCCTCTCTTCTTTTCTCAGGTGACTGTAAGACCTCCCCAGACAGCCATTTTTCTTTTTTGCATTTGTTTCTCCTGGGGATTGTCTGGATACCTGTCTCCTGTACAATGTCATGAACCTCTGTCCATAGTTGATCAGGCACTCTGTCTATCAGATCTAGTTCCTTAAATCTGTTTCTCACTTCCACTGTATAATCATAAGGGATTTGATTTAGGTCATACCTGAATGGTCTACTGGTTTCCCCTACTTTCTTCAATTTAAGTCTGAATTTGGCAATAAGGAGTTCATGATCTGAGCCACAGTCAGCTCCCGGTCTTGTTTTTGTTGACTGTATAGAGCTTCTCCATCTTTGGCTGCAATGAATATAATCAATCTGAATTCGATGTTGACCATCTGGTGATGTCCATGTGTAGAGTCCCTCTGTGTTGTTGGAAGTGGGTGCTTGCTATGAGAAGTGCGTTCTCTTGGCAAAACTCTATTAGCCTTTGCCCTTCTTCATTCCATATTCCAAGGCCAAATTTGCTTGTTATACCAGGTGTTTCTTGACTTCCTACTTTTGCATTCCAGTCCCCTATAATGAAAAGGAAATCTTTTTTGGGTGTGATTTCTAAAGGTCTTGTAGGTCTTCATAGAACCATTCAAGCTTCTTCAGCAATACTGGTTGGGCATAGGCTTGTATTACTATGATATTGAATGGTTTGCCTTGGAAAGGAACAGATATCATTCTGTCATTTTTCAGACTGCATCCAAGTCCTGCTTTTCAGACTTTCTTGTTGACCATGATGGCTACTCCATTTCTTCTAAGGGATTCCTGCCAACAGTAGTAGATATAATGGTCATCTGAGTTAAATTCACCCATTCCAGTCCATTTTAGTTCGCTGATTCCTAGAATGTCGAAGTTCACTCTTGCCATCTCCTGTTTGACCACTTCCAATTTGCCTTGATTCATGGACCTAACATTCCAGGTGCCTATGCAATATTGCTCTTTACAACATCGGGCCTTGCTTCTATCACCAGTCACATCCACAACTGGGTATTGCTTTTGCTTTGGCTCCATCCCTTCATTCCTTCTGGAGTTATTTCTCCACTGATTTCCAGTAGGATATTGGGCACCTACTGACCTGGAGAGTTCCCCTTTCAGTATCCTATCATTTTGCCTTTTCATACTGTCCATGGTGTTCTCAAGGCAACAGTACTGAAGTGGTTTGCCATTCCCTTCTCCAGTGGACCACATTCTGTCAGACCTCTCCACCATGACCCTGCACTCATCTCACATACTCAAAATTCTCCAAGCCAGGTTTCAGCAATATGTGAAACGTGAGCTTCCAGATGTTCAAGCTGGGTTTAGAAAAGGCAGAGGAACCACAGATCAAATTGCCAACATCTGCTGGATCATCAAAAAAGTGAGAGAATTCCAGAAAAAACATCTATTTCTGCTTTATTGACTATACCAAAGCCTTTGACTGTGTGGATCACAATCAACTGTAGAAAATTCTGAAAGAGATGGGAATACCAGACCACCTGACCTGCCTCTTGAGAAACCTATATGCAGGTCAAGAAGCAACAGTTAGAACTGGACATGGAACAACAGACTGGTTCCAAATAGGAAAAGGAGTACGTCAAGGCTGTATATTGTCACCCTGCTTATTGAACTTATATGCAGAGTACATCATGAGAAATGCTGGACTGGAAGAACCACAAGCTGGAATCAAGATTTCTGGGAGAAATATCAATAACCTCAGATATACAGATGACACCATCCTTATGGAAGATAGTGAAGAGGAACTAAAAGCCTCTTGATGAAAGTGAAAGAGGAGAGTGAAAAAGTTGGCTTAAAGCTCAACATTCAGAAAACGAAGATCATGGCATCCGATCCCATCACTTCATGGGAAATAGATGGGGAAACAGTGGAACCAGCATCAGACTTTATTTTGGGGGCTCCAAAATCACTGCAGATGGTGATTGCAGCCATGAAATTAAAAGACACTCCTTGGAAGGAAAGTTATGACCAACTTAGATAGCATATTTAAAAGCAGAGACATTACTTTGCCACCAAAAGTCTGTCTAGTCAAGGCTATGGTTTTTCCTGTGGTCATATATGGATGTGAGAGTTGGTCTGTGAAGAAAGCTGAGCACCGAAGATTTGATGCTTTTGACCTGTGGTATTGGAGAGAAGGCTCTTGCAAGTCCCTTGGAGTGCAAGGAGATACAACCAGTCCATCCTAAAGGAGATCAGTCCTGGGTGTTCATTGGAAGGGCTGATGCTAAGGCTGAAACTCCAGTAATTTGGCCACCTCATGCAAAGAGTTGACTCATTGGAAAAGACCTTGATGCTGGGAGGGATCAGGGGCAGGAGGAAAAGAGGACGAAAGAGGATGAGATGGTTGGATGGCATCCCCGAGTTGATAGACATGAGTTTGAGTGAACTCTGGGAGTTAGGGATGGACAAGGAGGCCTGGCATGCTGCGATTCATGGGGTCGCAAAGAGTCGGACACGACTGAGCGACTGAGCTGAACTGAATATACATGTTTCGATGCTATTCTCTCAAATCATCCCACTCTCACCTTCTCCCAAAAATTCCAAAAGTTTGTTCTTTATGTCTCTTTTTCTGTTTTGCACATAGGGTTGTCATTACCATCTTTCTAAATTCCACATATATATGTTAATATACTGTATTGGTGTTTTTCTTGCTGACTTACTTCACTCTGTATAATAGGCTCCAGTTTCATCCACCTCCTTAGAACTGACTCAGATGCATTCTTTTTAATTGCAATCTGTTTTTTTTAAATTAACCTCCAGTTTTTTAATGAATTTTGCTGATGTACATTCAAGTTTGAGAACCACTCTACTAAAACATGAGAACACTTAGGGAAAATAATCTTAATATCAAGGAAATGATTAAATAACAATTCCTTTAAATCATCAGTCAGTGTTCAAATTTCTCTAAAGGTTTGTTTTGCTTAATTAGAATTTTTGGCAATACATCATATGTGGGTTGTGTACTTCCATCATCAGGCTCATAATGTTTCCTTGCTTTTTGTGTAACTAGCAGACACTGATGATCATGTTCCAGATTCATTATTTTACTAGGGTCACAAAATGGTAATATTCTAAGTCTATCATTTTGTCTTCACTTATTGCTGGAGTACTTCTAAAACAGAAGACAGCTTTCAAAACAATGATTTGTTTTCCTTACATAATTTTAAACATATTTGATATGCATTCATTATTTTTAGTCTTATTGATATCCTCTCTCTTATAATTGAGTATTTATAGCAAAGCTCTGCACAGAGTGTAAAAATTCAAGCCACTTTCACATTTCCCCTAATCGCAATAATTGTCAGTGATTTTTACCTAATTAGTTTTATATCTTTAAATAATGTGCTTATCACTTTCTTTGTTTTCAGTTTTCAGCCTAATCTATTGACTTCTCATTACTAACAATTTAGCTCCCTTTCATCCTTCCAGCCCCCATCATGCACTTGCACTCATCATCCACCATCTTCATATATTTACAGCGTAATTATGGTGAGTTCAGTTGACTCTGTAAATTCTAGTCACAACTGAGCTCCATAAAATACTGTGGTTAGTTTTTCTAGTTTTGTACAACTATTTATTTTACCTGGAGTGAATGATCACCAATGTTTGTTTGCTTGTTTGATTTTCTACATCTGTATTTCCATTTTACCCCCTGACTCTCTATCTGTTGTCTAAATCTCTTCCTAACAATTTTGATCCATCAGGTGTTCTCTCCATTTCAGATATCTTAAATAATAAAGCCAAAGTCTTCTGACCACCTCCAACATGGACTGCTGGGTCTCTCTGCTCCTGGTACACAGGTGCCATTCTGTGAACCTCCCACCCGCTTCAGCCTGTGAATTTCTGTGCTTCTTTACCTGCATCCACTGTTGCCTGGTTCCTTACCTCCCTTTTCATTGATTTATTTGTCCCTTTTGATGAAGCTCATCTTCTAGGAGTTTCTTGGGAAAGAACTTAATAGAAGCAAACTTGGGGGACTTAACTTGCACAAAAATATTTTCATTGCACTCTGAAACTTCATTGATTATTAAATAGAAGTCTAGCTTGAGAGTCATTTTCCTTCAGAATCTTGAAGGCATTTTCCCATTACCTTGGTACTGTGCTATTGTTTAGAGGACTGGAGTCATTCTAATATTTGGCCTTTTGAATAGAAACAATTTATTCTGCTCTCTGGAAGCATATAGGATCATCTCTTTTTTTTCTTTCTCTCCTCGAGTTCTGAAAATTAGTTATGATATATCTTATTCTTATTGTAGGTCTATTTTTATTAATTTTGCTGGACACTTAATAGGTCCATGAAAAACTCTTGTCCTTCAGTTGTGGGGCATTTTATTGCTAATTCTTTAAGTATTTCTTCCCCTCGATTTTCTGCTTTTCTTCAATTCTTGTTAACTGGCTGTTGGACTCTCTGGATTGGGGTTTGAATTTTCTTATCTTTTCCATACAGTCTGCCTTTTGTCTCTGTTTTATGGAAGATTTCTTCAACTTAATATGCCACACAGTTTATTTCTCTATCGTAGTTTTCATCTCTATAATACCTGAATTTGGGGGAGTAGTTCTCTGAACATTCCTTTTACTAGCACCCTTTTCTCATCTCATGGATGCAGTATTCTCTTTTCTCTTTAAGGACATTAACGGAATGCTCTGACGTTTTCTTCTTGTGAATTCAGTTCCTCCCCCACATACTCCTTTTTCTGTTGGCATGTATGTTTGTTCTGTTCAACTTCAGTCTTTTCAGGTTAGAGGTGTTCCTGAGAAGGTGTCTCTCTTCAGTTCATACTTGAGAATGAAGTATTTAAAAGCTGACTGGAAGTAGGTTGGTCTTGTTGAATTGGGTGACGTGGTAAAGTGGTGATATGGCTGACATATTCCCGTGGGGAACGTTTGATGTCTACATCCACAAAGAGGGATTATCCAGTGACCTGCCTGGAAGGCATGAGTCTAGCTGTCATTGCGATAGGATCTGAGTGGAAGAGGGCTAAAAGAAGTAGCATATCAAATTTAGTATAATCTTGTTGACTTCATCCCCTATTTTTCATGCAATACTCCTGACTTCAACTGTACCTGGTGTTCTCCAGGCCAGAAGTCTCCTGTCTTGTTCTCTCCAAAGACCAACACCCCAGTTGCTGCCAGAGTAATAGATAGCGCAGTCAAATGCTGCACATAGAGACATAGGGTGTCTGGAATCTAGTCTTCATGAAAATAATTTGACCCGATCATCCTACTTTCAGGCTCACTCTCATCCCCAGCTTCCACAATTAGTTGTTATTACCAGTTTATAAGCTTTTAAGGTGCTCTGGGTAGATCAGATAGGTTCCCAGCTTCCCCTGCTGCCACTTTAGGATTCAGATTCCTCAAGTTTTCTAAATCATTTACTGCTTTCCAGTTTCCAGATTTTGTTTGGAAACTTGTCAAATTGATGCCGAAAGCTCAGCTTCTCTGCACAATGGTGCCAAATCGAATCCTGGAGACCGAGTTTTGGGTGAAGTAAAAAAGAGTAGCTTTATCACTTTGCCAGGTAAAGGGGGCCACCATAGGCCCTCAAAACCTTGTGTCCTACTTGGAGAAGATGGTGAGAAGTTTTATAGTAATGTTTCAAAAGGGTGTGATCAGCTCGTGGACATTCTTTTGATGGGTTAGTGCTGAGGTAAGTAGGAGTCAGTATCATCAACCTTCAGGTCCAAGTGGTCTGGGGTCTACATGCTTGTGGGCAACATACCATTATTAATCGTTAACTTCTCCCACCTGGGGGCGGGGGGTTCAGTATCTGCAGAATAGTTGAGAGATACTGTTGCGTATATCCATGAATGGGGAAACAGGACATTCAGTTCAGTTCAGTCGCTCAGTTGTGTCCGACTCTTTGCAACCCCATGAATCACAGCATGGCAGGTCTCCCTGTCCATCACCAACTCCCGGAGTTTACCCAAACCCATGTCTATTGAGTCGGTGATGCCATTCAACCATCTCAACCTCTGTTGTCCCCTTCTCCTCCTGCCCTAAATCTTTGCCAGCATCAGGGTCTTTGCCAATGAGTCAGCTCTTCTTGTCAGGGGTATTGGAGTTTCAGCTTCAACATCAGTCCTACCAATGAAGATCCAGGACTGATCTCCTTTAGGATGGACTGGTTGGATCTCCTTGTAGTCCAAGGGACTCTCAAGAGTCCTCCAACACCACAGTTCAAAACATCAATTCTTCGGTGCTCAGTTTTCTTCACAGTCCAACTCTCACATCCATACATGACCACTGGAAAAACCATAGCCTTGACTAGATGGACTTTAGTTGGCAAAGTAATGTCTCTGCTTTTTAATGTTATCTAGGTTGGCCATAACTTTCCTTCCAAGGAGTAAGCGTCTTTTAATTTCATGGCTGCAATCACCATCTGCAGTGATTTTGGAGCCCCCAAAATAAAGTCTGACACTGTTTCCACTGTTTCCCCATCTATTTCCCATGAAGTGATGGGACCAGATGCCTTGATCTACGTTTTCTGAATGCTGAGCTTTAAGCCAACTTTTTCACTCTCCTCTTTCACTTTCATCAAGAGGCTTTTAGTTCCTCTTCACTATCTGCCATAAGGGTGGTGTCATCTGCATTTCTGAGGTTATTGATCTTTCTCCCGGCTATCTTGATTCCAGCTTGTGCTTCTTCCAGCCCAGCGTTTCTCATGATGTACTCTGCATAGAAGTTCAATAAGCAGGGTGACAATATATAGCCTTGACGTACTCATGTTACTTGGGATAACAGGGCATTACCGCAAGGCTGTTCTTGACTTTCTCCCTGGTCTCCTATCTTCTCCCCTTCCCTAATTAACTGCTCTCATCTACCCATTGGAACTCAGGGAAGGTCATGGAGGCTGAATGAAGGTTTTTTCCTAAAATCAAGGAAATGGAGGACACAAAGACCTGTGCCCAGGAGCCACACAGGGCCCTGCAGTATCCTTTCAGGTTTCTCCATTTAGAAAATTTCCTTTCTGTTCTGGTGGAGCTTTGGGAAGAAACAAAGGGAAGTCCTAGATTTTCAGCTTCAAAATTCCTTCCAAAGACCTCTTTGTTCTCTTAAGGAGATAGTTAGTCGTTGATCTTCAAGACATAAAATGATATCCCCATTTTACAGTTAGAATATTTTGGGGACAGAGAAGTCATTTTTCCAAGATGACAGCATTCACAGGCAGGCAGTGGCTCAGTGCATTCACATTGAAGGTAAAAACAGTGGTGTGACTAGGCAGTTGTCACTTTCCTGACATGTTACGCTGTCCTGCCTGCTCAGTGCTTTGCAGTTGACCTCTAGCAATGTCACCACCACCAGTAAAACCCAGCGTTCGTTGCTGAATACAAAATGACCAGGCTAAACAGCCACACGCTACTCTTCTGCAAAAAAATGGAACTAACATGACCTAGTATTTTTCATGATAATGACTGTAATTAACTAACCAAGCTGAACGAGCCTTGGAATTCATCTGGAAAAAGCCTACCATTGCCAAATTTCTGAAACTGAAGACCTGACAGATTTGTGAGTTGGGTGTTTTAGAGACAGGGGGAAAAAGAAAAAGCTGAGGCCATCTAAAATTGAATTTAGTACCTGAAAGTAGGTCTCAAAATGAAAATCATGTTTTACCCTTTACAGGCAGAGTTTTCTGGATCCTTACGCCTCCCAAAGCGATTTACTGCATGGATTTCTGTTGTGTCAGCAGGTTGGTTACCCCAGGTTTAAACCAAGAACATTTTGTAATCAATTTTTGCTCAGATTCATTACTCATATAACTGACTGTCAGGCTTATATTGTATCAGTCAGCATCAGACTAATATTTCCAGCAGATAATGTCATAATCTGTTGATGAGACTATTCCTATTTTTGGTCATTGCTTTATTTACTTGAGACAGCAACTGTATCTTCCCTGTTAAAATGTGTCCAATGAGCTGACTTTTATATTCCTCAGTTATGTTCTCTTGACTCTCTGGATGAAGTGAACCTATACCAAAAACCCAGGGTTACTCTAAAAGAATGCCTCTGAGTGAATTATACTGCCTGTGAGTGCACTTCTATTTAAAAATGCATTAAATTGCATTTGCAGACCATTTATATCAAAACTGGTTACGACTGTCACCGGTTTGTGGCTTTGCTTTCAGGAAAAAAGCTGCTATATTTAAAGGAATCAATAAAGAATAAATATACTCAGGTTTATGACGTGGTATTGTTAGAGGGAAGATGTGGACAGAGAAGTCTTGGGAAGTGTGAGAACAAGAACTCATCCTGCAGATTATCTCGAACAGCTCTTTCATTTTATAGAGAACTGAGTCATGAAGGGATTTAGTGCCTTTCTCCCAAAATGCTTAGTTATTTATTGCTAGAACTCTGAGTAATGAGTGCTCAGGGTGTCCTGGCCCGTTCTCTTTCCACTTTACTGTGGCATCAAGGTATTCAATTTTTTTCCTCTGTATTATTTTTTTTTAATAGAAGAATCATAAAGTGGGCCTTTAAAATTTTATATTGAGAAAATCTTACAACTTACAGAAGAATAGCATGTATCATGCGCATACCTCCCTAACTTTAATTTTGTTTATTAACTTTTGGCTCTGCTGGGTTTTCACTGCTGCACAGGCTCTTCTCTAGTTGCAGCGAGTGGAGGCTATTCTCTACTGAGAGTGCATGGGCTCTAGGTACGCGGCTTCAGCAGTTGTGGTTCCCAGGCTCTAGAGCACAGGCTCAGTAGTTGTGGCGCATGGGTTTAGTTGCTCCTTGGCCTGTGGAAACTTCCTGGATCAGAGATTGAACCCATGTCTCTCTGCTGCATTGGCAGGCAGATTCTTTACCACTGAGCCACCAGGGAATCCCCCTAACTTTACCCTTTATCTAGATATGTCAATTGTTAACATTTTTTCATGTTGTATATGTCCATATATACACATATATACATATATATGTCTGTATATACATGCTTATTTATTTCAAGATGAGGCAGATGGCTGCAGCTAACACCACTTCATTTAACTTAAGAACAAACAATTCTCTTAGAAAACTATAGGGACTTCCCTGGGGCTACAGCAGTTGACTCCGTGGTTCCAATGCAGGGATGTGTGTTTGATCTCTGCTTAGGGAAATAGGATCCCGCATGCTGCAGGATGCCCCCCAAAAAAATAAATGAAATTAAAAACAAAATTATACTGTAAGTATTTACATATCTACTGAGCAGCTAAGTAGCGCACACAGTACATACTATATAATATAGGCTGCATTCAGTTTTCACCAAGTGAAAGTTGTGCAGCCGTATCTGACTCTCTGTGTCCCCATGGACTAGTCCATGGAATTCTCCAGGCCAGAGTCCTGGTGTGGGTAGCCTTTCCCTTCTCCTGGAGATCTTCCCAACCCTGGATTGAACCTAGCTCTCCCGCATTGCAGGCAGATTCTTTATCACCTGAGCCACAAGGGAAGCTCAAGAAAACTGGAGTCGGTAGCCTATTTCTTCAGGGGATCTTCCTGACCCAGGAATCGAACTGGGGTCTCCTGAATTGCAGGCTGGTTCTTTACCAACTGAGCTATCAGGGAAGCCCGTACTATAGTCTGCATTCAGTTTTCACCAGTTGTCACAAAAGTGTTATCCTGGCAATTTTTTCCCCCTAGATCTAATCCTGGTATATGTGTTTTGTGTTTAACTACCATGTTTCTCTAGCCTCCTCCTTTTCCACCTCCCCCCCTCCCTTTGGCCCCGCTGCATGGAATGAGGGATCTTAGTTCCTCAACCAGGGATCGAATCCATGTCCTCTGCATTGGAAGGCAAAGTCTTAACCCCTGAACCACCAGGGAAATCCCTAACCTCCTTTGACATGGGCCAGCTCTTAGCCTCTCTTTATCATTCATGACACAGAGATTCTTAGAGATTATGCACTAGCTGCTGTGGAGGAGTCTCTCAGTTTGGGTTTGTCTGATGTTTCCTCATGAATAGATTTGGTTCATGTACTCCTCTGGCAGAAACACTACAAAAATGAGTTTCTGTCCTTAGAGCACCATGTCAGGAAGCATATGATGTTAGTTTATCTGCAGTTGATAATAACATCTTTGACATTGGTTAAGTGGGGGTCTTTGAGTTTTGTTAGCAGCGTATCTTCAGCACAGCATGATAAGGAAGTTGTGGTGCATATACACAATGGGATATTACTCAGCTATAAAAAGGAACGCATTTGAGTCAGTTCTAATGAGGTAGACGAACCTGATGCCTATTATACAGAGTGAAGTAAGTCAGAAAGAGAAAGGCAAATACTGTATATGATTGCATATATGTAGAGTTTAGAAAGATGGTACCAATAATCCTACATGCAGGACAGCAAAGGAGACACAGGCATAAAGAACAGACTTTTGGGCTCAGTGTGAGACGGTGAGGGTGGGATGATTTGAGAAAATAGCTTAGAAGCATGTATATTACCATATGTAAAACAGATGACCCGTGCGAGTTCGATGCATGACGCAGGGCACCCAGAGCTGGTGCTCCAGAGGGATGGGATGGGGAGGGAGGGAGGAAAGAAAGTCTGCACAGCAGGAGGTACCTAAAATCCCTCTATGACCTGGACTAGATACAAACTCGGCAAGAGTTAGGGTTAAGTATGGTTCCTTGTGGTGCTGGCCATTGTGGTTTAGTCCTGCAGATGAGGGACCTCATCAAAGATCCCAGGTTACATAGTTTCTCCAGACTTCCTCCTGCCAAACCCTACCATCTGCAATACTAACACGCTAACCCCTGAGGGGGCCTGCTGAGTCTCTTTCCTTGGAAGGCACACTATGTAGAGAGCTCTTTAGACAAAGGGAACTCATAAAGCATTCTCTCAAACTCCAAAACTACACTAGCTGAAAACCATGGTCTTCAGAACCTGAGTCCTGTATTGATTGGTTGCAGAGAGGTTTGGTTTAACAAGCCTGACTTTATCTATTTGGACTTAACTTCGGAACTAGGCAGTGATAAGGACCCCAAGGAATGTATTTCTCAAAGCTGACTGTGGTTGCAGGGATCTTCTTTCCCCACTCAATCCCTAATTTCAGAATGATTTAATAACCAGCTGCCATTGGGTCTGGAGCTTCTACAACATCTTTTAGAATGTGATGGTTTAAAAGGACTGTTGTTTATGATGAATGTACTAGTGACCTCAGCTTCTTCATTGCAAGTGAGAGTAACCTGATCTGAAGAGGCATATTGGGAGCAAGCTTGAAGCTACTTGGCCTTCTGGTTGAGTCAAAGCTGTTTAACCTGCAAGGAACAGAAACAGACTTAGTTGGGCACAGGCGACCTCATGGACATGGCACCAAGCCTCAGGGGAGCTGAAACCCAAGAGGGCTTCTGTAATCTGTGGTTGAGGCCTTTCCGGAAAGCATCACTGCAGGAGTTCCTGGTCCTTCACAGGGAAGCTCCACAGTTCCTGTGATTTGACCGCACCCACCGTGTCTGCTGCTTCCTGTTTTCTCACCAACTCGCTCTTTCTTCTAATATCCTGGAGAAAGTCTGATAGGCTCCAGGGGGTGTCTGAGTTTGCGTCTTCCCCCAGAATATATACTAAGAAAAGGGTTGAATGCAAGCAGCGTAGTTTTGGAGTGAAAACAGGAAGCACAGAGAGGGAAAAGCGAGAGACAGGGTGGAAGTTCAGTAAAAGAGGAAGTAAGTTACTGCTGTGGAGCTTGATTCTCCAAGGGCCCTCTGAGAGAGGGAGTCATGCTGCAGAACTGTTCCCCCAAGAGGATGAGAAAACTGGGGATGTACCCAGTTCCACCTGCCACACTGCTAAATATTCATCACCTTTTAAGATCATGCCTTTGAATTTTAAAAATATTTATTTTATTTATTTGACTCTGCGGAGTCTTAGTTGTGGTATGTGGAATCTAGTTCCCTGACCAGGGATCGGACCTGGGGCCCCCAGTGTTGGGAGTGCAGAGTCTTAGCCACTGAACCACCAGGGAAGTCCCTGATGAGCTTTTTTTTTTTTTTTTGGGGCTTGTCTGAGAATTTCTTTATTTCTCCTTACATTTTTTTTTTTCTTGTTGAACTTTTTAAAAATTAACTCATTACCAAAGAGTAGAAGAAATACCCTATATAGCCTCCAGGAAATCATTCACATATTCCAATTACATGTAAGAGTTTTGTTTTGTTTTTTTCCTATTCATGCTGAAGTTGAAAATAAATCATCTCTGTTTCCTTCCTTGAGCCCAAAACCAACTGAGACATGAGACAGAAGTATCAAATGGATGAGATAAAAATACCAGCTCTGTCACTCTTAAGATTGAATTATAGAATGAAGCTGAATGTATGGTCATAAGGAGTCTCCCAGAACTTCCCTTCCTGACAGTGCATGAGAAAATATAGCCTCTCACTTGTGGGGGAAAATCTTTCCTGGTGAACTTACCACATGGAGTTTGTGAAGAGGCAGGGTCAGGGGCAGATACATACAGACAGAGACAGTGAGAGACACACAGAGATACACAGAGAGAGAGAGAGACACATACAGAGAAACACAGAGAAAGACACACAGCGATACACACAGAGACATACTCAGAGATACACAGAGAAACAGACACAGAGAAACAGAGGAGGGAAGCAAGGATGGGGCAGGGGTAAAGCTGGGTCTTCTGAGAGGCAGGCTCTGGGACCCAGGAGTGCAAAAATTTTGTTGAGAGTTTAAGTTTTGAAAGATAAAAAGGAAGAAAGCACAATAGGGCAGGAGAGCCTGGGATCTCAATGCACATTTGACAAAGTCCCTGCCAACCCATTGGGACCTCCAAAGCACACCTTGTCTCTTAAAGGGGTACCACCTTAGGCAGAAATGGCCAGGCCTTGGCACTCCCACTGTGTTTAGTCATGGATTGGCACTGCCCAAGGAGAAGAACATGATTTTCAAAATCTGGAGGCTGTCAACTAACTTGACTTGTTACAACTCACTGGCAAGTTCTTTCTTGAAGGCGGATCTGAGAGGCACCCCTCCAGGGCTGCCATGTAGACCTACTGTATTTGTTTGCTTAGTGTCTTTGTTTAGAAAAGTTATTCCTTTACCCTTGAAGAGAAGTGGACCAGGGAGCAGAGAGAAGCAGGAAATGGTGCTCCCATGTGCTTCTTTCTCAAGGAATGAAGTGGAAACCCAGACAGAGATACCAATGAAGGAGAAGTCCTTGAGACATAAGAAATAATTCCCTCTCCTTCTTGCAAATAATACCATATAACCCCACTTGCCTTCTCCAAAGGTCCTGTTACCTGGTGAACTTTTCATGTTGCTGAGCTGGAAATCTGGAGGGGGCTCAGCAATGTAGCAAGATAGAAGAGAAAATAAATAGGGATAAGGTTGACAAGGATGGAGTCAGTGATGCTGGACACTGTATGAAGGACAGAGAGAAGATCATTATATCAAGGAAGGCTAAGAAGGGATTTGGGAGTTGATAAATGATACTAACAGAGATACTAACATTGATTACTTTGGGTGGCATGATACAGATTCCTTCTTGATTTCTACTGTGGAATCTTAAGTCTACATTGGCCTCAAATGCTATTGTGAGAGTGCATTCTTCAGAGGGTCCTCGATGAGTTATGGACATGTATGTGTGGATGGATATACCATGCAGCAGCACTGAGTAGGTGAGACATGGTCAATATCAGATCTGCATGATGCCAAAACCTACACTCTCAGCTGCTAGGCTTACTGTTGTTGGTTGACTTCCAAAGAGGGTGGCGGTGGTTCACAAAGTCAGTGAAACAGCCTGGAATTTGTTTTGTCCTAAATACGCCAGAACTGTGAAGGTCCTTCTTTCATGGGCTTCCCCTAGTAGCTCAGCTGGTAAAGAATATGCTTGCAATGCAAGAGACCCTGGTTTGATTCCGGGGTCAGGAAGATCCACTGGAGAAGGGATAGGCTACCCATTCCAGTATTCTAAGGCTTCCCTGGTGGCTCAGCTGGTAAAGAATCTGCCTGCAGTATGGGAGACCTGGGTTTGATCCCTGGGTTGGGAAGACATCCGGGAGAAAGGAAAGGCTACCCACTCTAGTATTCTGGAGAATGCCATGGACTGCATAGTCCATGGGGTCGCAAAGAGTCGGATGCAACTGAGCGACTTTCACTTTGTTTTATGGGCTTGTGTTCCAAAACCCGGGGTGTGGACCCAGAAAGGATAGACCCACTCTTGTTCTCCATAGTTGCTCCAGAGTAACTACCTGGTTAGTCAACCCTTGAGGGTTCACATGACCTGACAAAGAGGATAGCCATGATCGTCCATATCCTTGCATTCAGCTGTTACTATTGTGTTGATCCTGGATCCCCTGGAACAGGTTACAGATGATCAGAAGCAGTGACTCTGGGTGGAACTACAAGCCCAAACAGCCAAACCAGAAGAAGATGCGGTCTCTGGTGAAGAGCAATGGAGAGAAGCAGAAAGCACAAATGCTGGATACATAAGATGAGTACTCTCAAACCCTCCCATCAACACCGCTATTACTACCAGTAACAGATTGATCTTAGGAGCCAGAAGAGGTCTGTGTCTATCTCTTCCTTTCCCCCTAGGCTGCAGTGATTATTGCTCACCCTACTTCTGTCTAAACCCCACTGCTTCTGGTTCTCTCTGGTCCTCGTCCTCTGGCCTCATTGCCCACTTTTCTTCTTCCACTGCTAGTCCACTTTCTGCTCTTCCCTAGGCCAGCCTTTGGTCTCCTCTTATAATAACCATGGCAGTACAGGGCACATAGTGTCCTGAACTGCTGTAGACAGAAGGAAAACAAGAATGGACAAGTATTGACCTCACCTCAAGTTAGCAAGCCCCATGTTTCCTTTTTCATTTTATATATATATATATATATATATATAAAAGTCTTATATAATATATGCATATATATTGCTGATTTACAGGGTTTTGATTTCTGCTGTGCATACATACATTCTTTTTAAAATGTTCTTTTCCATTATGATTTATTATAAAAGATTGAATAGAGTTCCCTGTGCTGTACAACAGGACCTTGTTATTTTTCCATTCTATGTATAAAAGTTTACATCTGCTATCCTTAACCTTCCACTCCACTCCGTCCCCACCCCTTCCCCTTGGCAACCAGCAGTCTGTTGTCTATGTGCCCGATTCTGTTTCTATTTCATGGATAGGTTCCTTTGTATCATATTTTAGATTCCACAGTGAAATGACATCATATGCTATTTGTCTTTCTCTGTCTGACTTGCTTCACTCCGTATGACAATCTCTAGGTCCATTCATGTTGCTGCAAATGGCATTATTTTGTTCTTTTTATGGCTGAGTAATACTCCATGGTACATGTATCCTCTTTACCCATTCATCTGTCAATCAGTGGACATTTATGTTGCTTCCATGCCTTGGCTATTGTGAGGAGTGCTGTGGTGAACACTGGGGTGCATGTATCTTTCTGAATTACAATCCAAGGTGTGTTCTATCAAGACGTTGCTCTTAGTGATCCTTCTCATCTGTGCAGATTTTACTGGCTTCCTTCCCTTCCCTGCTTTACTTTTGTGCTTCCTTACTGGTGGTTCCAGGGATTATCTGCCAAGTAAACACTTGCATTTAAACCATTTTCTCAGGATCACTTCTGGAAGAAGAAAACCCAAGAAAAGAGTTTAACTTGCCTGACTCACTGCTTACTCAGCAGTCTTCTGATTTGTATTTAGTTACCTGCCTGACTCACTGCTTACTCAGCAGTCTTCTGATTTGTATTTAGTTACCTTAAAGGCTAATTTCTGGTAGGATGTTCTTTGCAGATAATCTGTCTTGGTTATATGTGAGTCCTATCTGGCTGATTAGTGACTCTTTGAAATCCTGTTGGTATAAGTCAGTCTTCTAGAACAGGGATTGGCAAACGACAACCTGTGTGTCGAATATGACCAGCCACTTGATCTTTATAAAGTTTTATTGGGACTACAGCCACACGTACATATTCTCTGTGGCTGCTTTCTAGATTACAGTAGGAGCTGAGGAGCTGTGACATACCCCATAGGTCTGTAAATTCTAAAATATATTTGCCTTACAGGAAAAGGTTTCTGACTCCTCACAGAAACTGTTCATCTCTCTCAGTGGGTTCCCTGAGAAAAAAAGAAGCCATGAATTATATTTGTGAGTACGAGGGCCAGAACTTGGACCAATGATACTTCACTAAGCGGCACCATCCTAGCCTAAAAGCCAGGCTGATCAGCACCCACTCAGTTTCTCCCAGTGTTTGGTTATATCATGTCCAGAATCATGTCTTGAGAGTTCACAAGTAACCATGAGTAGGAGGGCATGGGTTAGAAGGGAATGTTGAGAAAGTGTCTTAAAATGAGGTTCATAAGTGCACTTAAACATTTCTCTCCAAAAGATGTTCTTTCTTGACTGACCTGAGCTTGCTTATCATCCCATTGCACTGCACCCTCTTGATTCTTACAGGCTCAGCATTAATTATTAATCAGTTGGAAAATGGTTGATGGAGGTCCTCTGTATGTGATGCCACATCTTGGATGCCATGATTCTAGCTATCTTGAGCTCCTTCCACATGGAGATACTTTCTATTCTTTGTTGTCGATGGTCTAGCCCCCACCAATTGATGAAATATATATAATAAATGCTCAGTAAACATTATCTCATAGCCATCACACACAGACTCCTACCCTTGAACCAACATGGTAATAAAACTGGAATCATTTGCCAAATTCAAAATTATTGTGCACAATAGGTGAGTGATAAGGAACATAGGCTTCAAAAATGCAAGCACAGTGGGTGAAATCCTTCATTCTGGCCATCCAGAATGGCCATCCATTCTGGCCATTCATATTTTCAGACATTCAAAGGGAACAGATTGCCAAGCCACAACATTTTAAACTTGAACCCCTCCTGAGTAGGTCATGATGAAACTAGGAAAGAAAGAATGATAGATCTTACCCCATTGGGAAATTACCAGATTGCATAAACTTTGTCTTGTTATGAAATCCTTTTGATAAGAGACTAATTAGTAAAAACTTGTTTTTGCTCTATCATCCACAGTCTAGTAGAAGGAAAAAATAGGTAAGCCAATAGTGACATGTAGACATTAGACAGAATAGCCTACCTTTATTGTCTCCACTGTCTCATTTCTATTCATTTTAAAATTCAGTGTGATTTGGCCTTTATTTTTAATTAAGTTCAACTTACTATTTTTTAAGGTTTCTATTACATGTTTGCGAGGGTTTAAGGAGAGGGGGAAAAGATGTAATCCTTGCACTCAAGGATTCTATAGTCTATTAAGAAATATAGGCATGTGAAGAAAAAAATTGTCTTAAGAGTGGTAAATGTCATTAACAGAAGTAGGAGTTGTGTTGTTTAAGGGTGGATTTTTAGGTTGAATTTCCTGTAAACAGAGCTGGAGACAGGGATTTATTGAAGGAGTACACTCAGAGGAAAACGCTGCAGAAGGAAGGGAAGCCAGACAGAGCAGGAGAAAGAATCAAGGATGTGATCTCAGGCTGAGTCTAGCATGACAGATTCTGGAGCACAAGTCTCACTGCAGAGATGGGGCAAAACGGTCCAGGCTTTTGTGTACCTGTCATTGGCTCTTCCGGTTAGCCAAGGGCAATGCTGAGAACATCACAGACATAAGCTGTCAGCTTCAGTGCTCACAAGCGACTGGGGCTTTAGCTGTCCTGGCTGGTCAAGTTGATGTGGGCAGAGCACCAGTAACATCTGCTAAAAGAGGGTTAGAAAAAGCTAGATGATACGTTTATGACTTTGAGCAGCCCAACATCTGAGTACCCTTCCTGGAGAGGGAGAAATGTCAAGACAGATGGAAGACAGGGCTCCACTCCATGTGATGCTTTGCATTTTCTCAGCAAAGTTCTCTGCCCTTCCCCAGAGGCCACTAGACATCCTTCTAAAAATGCCTTTCCTGTTTTGATTAGCCAGAGTCTAGCATTGTGGTTTGCCACCAAGAACCCTGACAAGTTCAGAGATGATGAAAACTGTTAGGTCCTAGATGATTAGAGCCCGAAAAGATGCGCGTATCCGGTACGAGAAGAGCCCAAGGAGAGGAGAGAGACATTTCAGACTGAGTAAGAGCCAGAGGCCTAGGGTTGACTCTGAATTTTTTTTACTTGCGAGACTAGGAGAAGGCGTGACACAACTAGAAAGAGTTGAGAGAAGGGATAGAGTGTTCGTTTGTGGACTTGTTGAGTCTTAGTTTTCTGGGGGCATTCAGAAGGAGATGTTTCACAGATGACTGGGCAAATTTCATGGTCAAGAGGAATGTCTGGGAGGAGAGACAGACAGACAAAGATCAGCTCGTGGATGTGGCTGAATTGGAGAGGAAACGTGTAGAACAAGAGTTGAAGAGGCCGACGGGGGAGCCTGGTGGGCTGCCGTCTACGGGGTCGCGTGAGAGTCGGACACGACTGAAGCAACTTAGCAGCAGAAGCAGCAGCAAACAAACCTTAGATAACCATGAAAAGACAAGGGAGGTAAGGAAAGAAGGATACTCTTAAGAACTACAGAATGATCAAGCAGGACAGGTGCTGAAGAGAGACCCCTGGTAATGTGCAGCAGAAAGCCAGTGGTTACCTTCGAGAGAAGAGTTTTGGTAGAATTCCTTTAAGGGAAAAACTTCCCCATCTCCTGGATCACATAAATCCTCCACCTCCCCTCTCTTCTCTGAATCTTCTTTTGTTAACTCTATCCCAGACCACTCCTGAATTTATAACCTTTCCCTCTCTATTGGATCCCCTGCAGCAAATAAACATCATTAAAATATCCTTCCTTCTCTTGTCCACCTGTGGGGCTGCAGTTCCTCTCTGAAGACCCAATGTCACCTTAGTGGATGCATCCTATGAGCCAGGTAAGATTCAGACCTGTTTCCTCTCATGCATTCACTTTGTACCTTGTAAGCCTCCTCTGTTATTTACTTACTTTTAATATTTTTGTCTGTTGATTTGGCTGCACCAGGATTTAGCTGCGTCATGTGGAATCTTTAGTTGTGACATATGAACCCTTGGTTGTGGCATGTGGGATCTAGCTCCCTGATTAGGGATTGAACCTGGGCCCACTGCATTGGGAGCGTGAAGTCTTAGCCACTGAACCACCAGGGAAGTCCCAAGCCGCCTCTTTTAGATCCTACTCGAATGCACTTGAGGTATCTCCCTCAAGATGGAAAAGATGTCCATCTTTCACCTTACCTGGGAGCAGTAACTGTACCCTGCTGCTGCTGCTGCTGCTGCTACTGTTGCTTCAGTCGTGTCTGACTCTATGTGACCCCATGCTCCTGCTAAGTCGCTTCAGTCGTGTCTGACTGTGCGACCCCATAGACATCTTATATTCTTAGTGCCAAGCATAGCAAAGAACACTTCACAGAATCCAGGATCATTTGTTGAAAGAACTGGCTACTTAGGTACAAATCTGCCAGGCTGCATGAATGCTCCCTCCTAGAATGCTTTATTTCAGGTTTATTTCTTGAATTATGATTCTAAAACTATTTTACATTGGAACTTTTACTTCTCCATGAACTTTGTGGGCAAACTAAACTTTGGGGAGAAAAATATCGTGCCCAGGGAATTATTCCACAGGAAAAAAAAAAAGAAAATAAATCTCCTTGTTGCAGAAGAAATGTGATCAAAAATAAACGTTAAGATACACATTAAAGGGAAGAAGTCTATTCTTCCTCAGGCAGAGCAGTAGCTTTGCATATTCATGAAATTTAAACGCCTCACAGTAAGAAAAGTGATTGGAATAGACTGCAATAACTTAAAAATTTTGAGTGCACTTTAAACAGCATCTGTGATGAATGTGTGATTACAGAGAATCAGTCAAAAGGCTAGTCCCACTCGAATGCTCCCAGAAGAGAGATGACTGATGGCCCTCAATCAAGAAAGCTACAGTATGGGCCTAGGGAAACTGAAGACAAAGAAAGTCAACAGGTTGACTTGCTGAAATACACAAAGATGTCAGTCTGGAAGGTGGCCATGATAATTCTGGGCAGTGTGAGGGTTAGAGATGTGTAAAAAGTATTATAAACAGCTAAGCCATTCTAGTATAGTCACTGAAAGTGAGGAAAAATGAAAGAGGAAAAGCCAAAGAGCTGCACAAAGACTGGTGAAAAGGTTTAAAATGTGTGACAGCTTGAGATGACTTCAGGGCTTGTGGCCAGTTACTGTCAAACATGGGCTGGCAGAGATGTCCTATAAACGTTCTAGGCTTTGCGGGCCATAGGGTCTTTGTTGCAGTGACTAACTCTGCTGCTGTAGGTGGATGTGGCCTCAGACAGTAGGGAATTGAATGGGTGTGGCTATGTCCCAGTAAAAGTTTGTTTCAAAACCAGCTGGGGCCAGACTTGGCTTGCAGACTGTAGTTGGCCACCCCATACTCGAAAAACACCATTTGGAGATGAAACAGTAGATTGTGCAAAAGCCACTATTTAAATATGTGTGTGTGAGCAATAATTGTTGGTTCACTTACTGTTGTTGGGGTTTTTTACTGTGCTTGGTATGTTTTTATTGTTCTTGGTCCAGTACTTGCATGAGAGTATGACTGAGTGTGTTGGTTAAATCGAACCATGGGTATTAACTTTCCAGCGCCCCAGGCGATTCCAAGATGCTGGCATGTTTGACAAATAGGATGCTAAAGACTACTACTCAACATTGAAACATATATATTATCACATGTAAAATAGATAGCCAGTAGGAATTTGATGTGTGAGGTAGGGAACTTAAATGCCATGCTCTGTGACAACCTAGAAGAGTGGGATGGGGTGGGAGGTGGAGGGCGGTTCAAGAGGGTGGGGACATATGTATACTTATGGCTGATTCGTGTTGATGTATGGCAGAAACCAACAGAATACTGTAAAGCAATTATCCTCCAATAAAAAATAAATAAGTTTATTTAAAAAATGCTACTCAAAATTCAGCATGCATATGTATCACCTAGGATCTTGTTAAAATGCAGATTCTGATGCAGTAGGTCTGAGGTTGAGCTTGGGCTTTGGCATTTCTAACAAGCTGTCAGATGGCACTGACCTGTTGGTCCATGGACCACATTTTGCGTAGCAAGATGCTTTCACTAGTTTTCAATGCCTGGGATGTCTAGGGCCTGCCCCAACACTGATGTAATTGGTCTGGGAGGTGGCCTGGGCATTGAGAACTCTAAAAGCTCCACAGGTGATGCAGGTGCAGCACAGCTTGAGAAGCTCTGTGCTAGATCAAGTGTGTCAGTTTCACTTCCTGTGTTATCAGGAGCCCTTTTGCCCATCTCCCCTTTCACTCCATCCCTTCCTCTCCTTTTCAGAACCAACCATCCAGAAAACAGTGGGTTCAGGCTTAGCTCTTCATCGTTTCCATCTTCCCCACCTCTGAGGAGTGGACTGTAGTTCAGGAAGGAAAGAGGAGGCTCAGGGAACCTGAGTTGGGGAAGGAGAAGCAAAAAAATTGTTCTAGGGCCGATTTCAAGGGAAGGCTGATTGAGACGAATGGGGGATTACCAGAGAGAGTGGCCACAGCAAAACTCACCTCCAGGCTTGGGCCCGAGTTTGGGGCACTGGAAATAGCAATCTACTCTCCTGAAGCCTGGCAGCAAGGGACAGCCAAGCAGTTAGGGAGGCTTTCTCCTCCTTGATATGCAGAGTGACACAGTTGGTAGAAATGCAAGAGAGACCCCCAGTGGCAAAGTATAGCTGTGAAATCCTTTCATAATCAAATCATAAACACCTCAAAGGGACTTAGAGATTGAGTGATGATGATGATAATGATGAGAAATGATGGCTTACAAGTAATATATATATGTACTACATGTGCCAGGCACTGTTGTGAGCATTTAAAAATACTAACTCATTTATTCTTCTTTGCAACCCAGTGGGGTTGACACTTCTTTTAAAAATTGAAGTATAGCTGATTTATGATATGTTAGTTTCTGGTATCCAGCAAAGCAGTTCATTTATCAATATGTTCTTGTTCATACTCTTTTTTCTTATTATTTATTACAAGATAGTGAATATAGTTGTACCATACAGTAGGATGTTGTTTATTCTATTTACAGTGGTATGTATCCACTGATCCCAAACTCCTAATCTATTCCTTCCTCACTTTCCTTTACCTTTGGTAACCATAAGTTTGTTTTCTATATCTTTGAGCCTTTTTCTGTTTTGTAAATAAGTTCATTTGTGTCATATTTTAGATTCCACATATGATATCAGATGATGTTTAATTTTCTCTGATTTATTTCACTTAGTATGATAATCTCTAGATCCACCCATGTTGCTGCAAATGGCATTCTTTCATTCTTTTTATGGCTGATAGTCCACTTTGTGTGTATGTGTATCCCCCATATTCTTTATCCATTCATCTGTCAATGGATACTTAGGTTGCTTCTGTGTCTTGGCTATTGGAAAGAGTGTTGCTGTGAGCATTGAGGTGCATGTATCTTTTTGAATTTTAGTTTTGCCTGGGTATATACCAGGGAGTGGGATTGCTAGATCATGTGGTAGTTCTGTGTTTAGTGTTTTAAGGAACCTTCCATACTGTTCTCCATAGTGGCGGTACCAATTTACATTCCCACCAACAGTGTAGGAGGGTTCCCTTTTTTCTGCACCCTCTCAAGCACTGATTATTTGTAGATTTTTTGATGATGGCCATTCTGATCAATGAGGTGATACCTCATTGTAGTTTTGATGTGCTTTTCTCTAATTAGTGATCTTGAGCATCTTTTCTTGTAATTTTTGGCCATCTGTAACTTATATGCAGAGTACATCATGAGAAACGCTGGGCTGGAAGAAGCACAAGCTGGAATCAAGATTGCCAGGAGAAATATCAATAACCTGGAATATGCAGATGATTTCACCCTTATGGCAGAAAGGGAAGGTGAACTAAAAAGCCTCTTGATGAAAGTGAAAGAGGAGAATTAAAAAGTTGGCTTAAAGCTCAACATTCAGAAAACGAAGATTGTGGCATCTGGTCCCATCACTTCATGGGAAATAGATGGGGAAACAGTGGAAACAGTGTCAGACTTTATTTTGGGGGCTCCAAAATCACTGCAGATGGTGATTTCAGCCATGAAATTAAAGATGCTTGCTCCTTGGAAGGAAATTTATGAGCAACCTAGGGAGCACATTAAATAGCAGACACATTAATTGGCCAACAAAAGTCCATCTAGTCAAGGCTATGGTTTTCCCAGGAGTCATGTATGGATGTGAGAATTGGACGGTGAAGAAAGCTGAGTGCGGAAGAATGGATGCTTTTGAACTGTGGTGTTAGAGAAGACTCTTGAGAGTCCCTTGGACTGCAGCGGAGATCAGTCCTGGGTGTTCATCTGAAGGACTGATGCTAAAGCTGAAACTCTAATACTTTGGCCACCTCATGTGAAGAGTTGACTCACTGGAAAAGACCCTGATGCTGGGAGGGATTGGGGCCAGGAGGAGAAGGGGACGACAGAGGATGAGATGGCTGGATGGCATCAGCGACTCGATGGACATGAGTTTGAGTGAACTCTGGGAGTTGGTGATGGACAGGGAGGCCAGGCGTGCTGCAATTCATGGGGTCGCAAAGAGTTAGACACGACTGAGTGACTGAACTGAACTGAATGTCTTCTTTGGAGAAATGTCTGTTTAGGTCTTCTGCCCATTTTTTTTTAATTAATTTATTTTTTAATTACAATACTGTATTTGTTTTGCCATACATTGACATGAATCAGCCATAGGTGAACACAATCTCCCAATGCCGAAGCCCGCTCTTCCCACCCCACATCAGCAGATGATTGGATAAAAGCTGTGGTACATATACACAATGGGTACTACTCAGCCCTTAAAAGAATAAATTTGACTCAGTTCTAATGAGATGGATGAAATTGGAACCGATTATACAGAGTGAAGTAAGCCAGAAAGAAAAACACCAATACAGTATTGTAATGTGCCCCTTTTTAAATTGGGTTTTGTTATTGTTATTCATGTGTATAAGCTGTGTATTTTGGAAATTAAGCCCTTGTTGTTTGTGTCATTTACAAATATTTTCTCTGGTGAGGCTGATGCTTTTATTATCCCTATTTTACGTGCAAGGCCAGAAAAATAAAATAACTTTCCCAAGTTCCCCCAATTTTGTAAGTAGTTTAACTGGCATTTGAACTCAGGGCATCTATGTTCAAGAATCCATGACACTAAACTGCTTCTCCAAAATAAGAGAAGAAGGATTTATAGTTACAGACAAACAGCTGCTCATCCTGTGCTTCTTCATATCTAGAGGAGAACATTTTTATAAATATATATATATATATATATGATTTTATGTATGTAATTATATGTGTGTGTGTGTGTGTGTGTGTGTGTGTGTGCGTGCGTGTATGTAGGCTTCCCAGGTGGCTCCGGGTAAAGAATAAACCTGCCAGTGAAGGAGACCTGGGTTCAGTCCCTGGGCCCAGAAGATCCCCTGGGGGAGGAAATGGCAACCCACTCCAGTATTCTTGCCTGGAGAATCCTATGGACAGAGGAGCCTGGCGAGCTACAGTCCATGGAGTTGAAAAGAGTTGGACATGACTTAATGACTAAACAACAACTATATGTGTGTGTGTATATATATTAATCGGAAATATATGTACATATATATATATTTCACTAAACATATGTGAACAAATTTGACTAAAAAGAGTAAAAGGGTAAATACCATTCACTACTATTTTCTGGAAACTAAATTCATCTGAAATTTGTCTACATCTCTTCCTCTGCCAATACCACAGTTCAAGCCACCATTGTTTCTCTAGGCCTGCTACAGAGTCTCTAAATTGGTCTTCCAGCTTCAACTCTCTTCACTCTCTGCATTCTTCAAAGTAAGCAGAGTCAGAATCTTCACATTCAGAGAGATGCATGCTGCTTGATATTCAGTACTACAGATTGTCCTTCAATCTTGGCCTTATGTTTTTCAGTCCTTCTATTGAGGTAATTTGGGGCTTGGGGTGCCATGAAACCTTAATGGAAGGAAGTGCACAATAAAAATGCTTTTGCATGTTTTGTAAGGACAACATGCATGTCCAGCATGGTGACTCAGGGAGTCAACCCCTTTGTCTGTGGACAGTCCAGCCTAAGGCTCAGTTACCCTTGTCACCGTCGCCCAGGGTGAGCTTGTCAAAGAGGGTCTCCACAATTCTGGGGTCTGTGATCTCCATCCTGCTTCCCAGAATCAACAAACACTAACATTTACTTATTTTAGTAAACTCAGAGTTTTCAGGTACCATTTAGGAACCCTTTATTTTAATCCATGACCCATCCCATTCCCTTTATTCTTCCTCCAGAGGCACCATTATTGTGATTTTCATACTTCTACTCTTCACAGGCACCCACATTCACCAGAGCCTCACCTCACTGTCCGCCCACCCCATATACCACACTGCTTATTAGGGGAGGTGGATTTTGTATTTTCCAGGGTCCCATGCAACCCCGTCTCCCTCCCTCTGTGGAAATCCCAACCTGTCTGTGGACAGGGCATTGGTAGCTGGAGAGACTCCTGGATACCTGTTTTAAAACTTGAAAAGTTAGGAGTTTGTACACACACATCAACCAGAGACCTTTATTTCTTTAGGAACCAATAACTTTATTGCAAGGAACGGCAAAATTGAAAGAAGAAAAACTTCAGTGAACTTTTCTGCAAGGGCAATACTAGGGACTGCATAGCAGACAGAGTGACCTTGTGCAATCACCCCTGACTCTGGGAAAAGTCCACTTTTGGACTTAGAGCCCAGGTATCAGTCTTTCTTGTCACCGTCACCCAGGGTAAGCTTCTCAAAGAGGTACTCTGCCAGGCCGTCTTCCGCGGACCCTGTCTTACTCAGGATGCTGATGTGTCCCGCCAGCTCCTTGATGAACTCCACCTGCTGGTCCAGGTAGCCGGTCTCCAGGAAGTGGCACAGGTGGGGGTCGCACTTTTCGGTGGTCAGCTGGTGCAGGTCGAGCAGGCTCTGGTTGATGTGCTCCTCCACGTTCAGAGCATCTTGCATGGCTTTGAGACCACTCTCCCACTCCTGGGTCTCCAGCTTCCTGATGTTATGGAAGGAGACGCGGCCCCCACGCTGGTTCTGCAGGGACATCAGGCTCTCAGCCCTCTTGCTATGCTCGTGGGAGTGGAGCAGGAAGAAGCGGGAGAAGCGCTGTAAGCCCACATCGTCGCGGTCGAGGTAGAAGGCCACTGCCAGGCACTGGGAGGAGGCGTGGAGCTCCAGGGTGGCGTGGCTGTTGAGCGCAGCCTCGCACTCTGGGTGGAGGTTCTGGCGCACCTGCGAGGGCGGTGCGGGCAGCCTGGCTCGCACCGCAGGTGTGCCAGGTGAGAAGGCTAGAGTGACGGTGAAGCCACGGCGCCGGTACAGGTGGCCTGGGAGAGTACCCAGGGTGGACTATGAAGGTGGCCTGAGACAGGCGGCTCAAATCAGGGCGGCAGCTCTGGGATGAACTGGAAGCGGGTTCCGTTACCAGGTTTACGAGGGGCACGGACGTTCCATTTCTGTTGGAGATGGGGCGTGCTGGTGGGCGGAGCTCGAGCCCAGTGTTCCAGGTTCCACCAGAGCCTGGGTGGGGCAGAGACTGAGCTGAGCACCTGGCATCTATTACATTTTAAATTTTGCTGTAGTATTTCTGTTTTTCAAGGGCTTTCTCTTGGTCTCTAATTGCTCCCGTTTACAGCAGCCTATTCTCATTTTATAAACCCACTGGCTTCCTTAGAGGACATGAATTTGCATGTTTTGGTAATGTTCTTTTCCTTTCCTGTATTACATTTGTTTTTGTTTTTCTCCTCCAGAAATAGTTCTGTTTGTTCATCATGATCCTCTTGTTCATTTCCCTCAAATATCTGGCAAGCATTTATCCATCCATATTTGGGAGTAAAGGATTCACTTGATTAGCTTCAGAATGAAATGATTAGCATGGATCTGATGTACAGTTATGACATCCGTTTCATCAACATGCATCTCCTTGGTATGGTAGGGGAGAGTGTGTCAGTTCCTTTGGGTGCATGTGGCATAAAACTTTTAAGGGCGTATAGGGACCCTTCCAAATGCTAAAAGCATGGCATTTCTCTGACATCAGAAAATGAATGTGGATCGCTCTTCAGATAGATGTGTCCTTCTGTTTTGCCTCATGTATGCTCTAATTTGGGTTCCTTTCCTGGTCAAGTAAGTCACTGTCCTTGGAGTGTAGTTTTGGGAGATTAAGCTGATCAGATGCCACTTTGGCTTTGTCCAAGGTAAGGAAGATTGGGGTAGGGTCAGAGCTTGGGTGTGGCAAACAGAACTGTTGTTCAGAGAGGAGCTCTTCAACCTCACAGTCCACCAGGACTTCTGCACTGCTTGGATTTCATCAACTCTGTTCTTGAACTTTCTTTGAATGTGCTTGGCTTTCTACTACAGGCATATTATTTTCTTTTTCTTTTTTTTTAATGAAGTATGGTTGATTTATGCTATGTTAGTTTCAGGTGTACAACTTAGTCAATATTTCTATAGACTATACTCTGTTCAAAGTTACTATGAAAATAACTGGTTCTATTCCCAGTGCTATATCACATATCTTAGTAGCTTATTTATTTTATACAGGGTGGTTTGTACCTCTCAATTCCCTACTCCTGTCTTGTACCTCTTCCTTTCTTTCTCCTTCTCCCTTCTCCCTTTCTGTCTCCCCTTCCCTAGGAGTGGAACCTGTTCACCACTCGTTTGTTATCTAAATCTGTAAATCTATTTCTGTTTTGTTACATTCATTTGCTCTATTTTATGGATTCTAAATAGAAGTGATAGCATACAGTATCTGTCTTTCAATATTTTTTCCAGTGTTTCAGTATTTTTTCCAGAGTGTTTTCTCGTGTGTGTGTGTGTGTGTGTGTGTGTGTGTGTGTGTGAAATAAATTCGTTCATCTTCTCTTTTTGTTTAACTTTGTCTGTCTCTATGAAATTAGGTAAAAGTTACCAATCCCATTCTTGAAGGCATGTCCTTTTGTGGGAGCATCCTTATACAATTTGCCTGTGCTCAGTAGCTTTGGTGGTAGAGCTGAATCTGAAGTGAGCATGAATCATATCTTCGCCAGGGATTTGCTGGCAGCTATCACCTTGGTGGGCAGTAGGGCTGGAGATGGAGCAGCTAGAGTCAGAGCCAGGTATGAGATGGGGCTTCTCCTATGCTGAGTGGCAAATGCCAGTCTATTAGGGGTGGGATTGAGTCCCAAAGTGCTGGAGCTGAAGCCTAGAGGGTTGGGTCTAAGCTGCTTATGTTCCCCCTAAGTGTATGTTCTCCCTTCTCCCAGCATCAACATTTTGACCCTGGAAGGGAGCAGCGCTGGAGCAAGAGGGGCCAGAGTGGGTCCCATGTGTGGGTCTGGGCTTGTGCTTGGTTCGTCCCAGCACCCAGTCTGAGTTCCAGATATTCCTGACCTGCTGCCTCCCTAGAGTGCCATCACTGGCTGCCCTTGCCCCATTTAGATGTAGTGCTGGGTCTGAGCCAGCTCCATACCCCACAACTGTGCACTCTCTTCAGCAATGGCAGCCTTTGCCTTAGAGGGGAGCTGTGTGATAGAGCAAGATGGGCCAGAGCATGCACTTGGAGTAGACTGGGGTATGCCCTAGGATGGTTGCAGGAAACTGGATGGAGTCCCAGGCAGTCTCAATCTTCCTCCCCTGCCTTGTTTTAACAGCCAGGAAGTGTGTACGTGAGTGGTGTCTAGGTTTCTCACAGCACCCTTGCCAGTGCTACTGGTCTTCAAGCCAGCCAAGGGGACTCATCTTGCCCGGATCAGACCCCGGGTCTGGGGTGCCCAGTATGTGGTTTGAACCGCTCACTCCCCAGGGAAGATCCCAAGCATATGTGATCTCCCTCGTCTGTGTTCCCTGCTAGGAGCACAGGTCCCAATCCTATTGCTTCTCCTCCCTCCCTCCCTCCCTTCCTATGTGTATCTTTCTTCCAGTCTTCATTGTAGAATCTTCATTGTAGAATAGAAGACCTTCCTGTCAGTCTCCATTTTGTTTTCAGTGATAAATTACTCCATGTGTAGATGTATTTTTGATCTGTTCCTGAGGGGAGGTAAG
This sequence comes from Nanger dama, assembly GCA_917880005.1. Lineage (NCBI taxonomy): Eukaryota > Metazoa > Chordata > Mammalia > Artiodactyla > Bovidae > Nanger > Nanger dama. The sequence goes on along the minus strand of CAKJTW010000369.1, from coordinate 15,052 downwards.
TTCAGCCTCCTCCTCCTCTGCTGTCTTGATCTCCCAGTAGTCTGCTGCAGTTACTTTTAGTTCTCTGGTTTTATAATTGTGAAAGCATATCATGGTTTTATCTTTCAGGCATGCCTCAAACTCTCTGGTTTGCTAACTATATCCTTTCTCCTTTAGATAATTGTTTTTGTTTCTAGTCTGCCAGTATGAGTCAGGTATCACTTTTTACTATTTGAAAATAAAATGCTTGTTTTTTTAAAAGTTAATACATGTGCACGGCTTAAAAACCACATAGTTTTCTCTCTGTAGTCAGTCAGTGGAATATTACTTAGTAGCATAAGGAGAAGGAAGAGGAAGAAAAAGAAATAATACACATGTGAAGAAAAATCATAGACATATAACAGAGGATCTTTAAGAAACTTATTCTTTGGAATCATGTCAGTTTGAGCAGTTACCGAGACAGACTAAATTCTGGGCCACACAACAGGTCTCTGTAAATTTTAACAGATTTAAATCGTGCAAGATATGTTCTCTGACCACAGTGGGATTGAACTAGAAATCATTAACAGTAAGATATTTGACAAATGCCCAAATATGTGAAAGCTAATAATACACTATACTTCTAAACAATCCAAAAGTCAAAGAATAATGGGTGTATTAGAATTATTTGGAATGGACCCATGGGAAGAGGAGCCTGGATGGCTACAGTCCATAGGGTCACAAAGATACATGACTGGAGTGACTTGGTAGGCAGTAAGGAGAATACAACGTATCAACACGTGTGAGATGTGGCTAAATCAGTGCTTAGATGGAAATGTATAAGAACCAAACGCCTATATTAGGAAACAAAAAGAAGTCTGAAATTATCGAACTTCCCACCTTAAGAAATGGAAAGAATGAGGAACAAAAGAAATCTAAATCAAGCAGAGGGAAGAGTTTGTTGCAAGCCAAGCAGTGTCTCCTAACCTGGGACAAAGCTAAGATGCTGAGGAGCGTGTCTACTATTATTGGGGGCTGGCCCCAGGGAGAGACCAGTGGGTCAGCTTTAGGGTCTGTGGGTGAACTGGCCATTTGGAATAGATGTCTAAGTGAGAACTCTTTCTACTGTGTGGTGATGAAAGATACTGAAACAAAGCCCTGGGACAGACTGAGAGTTCCTTTCAGGCTCTGCTGCTAAGTCACTTCAGTCGTGTCCGACTCTGTGCGGCCCCATAGAAGGCAGCCCACCAGGCTCCCCCGTCCCTGGGATTCTCCAGGCAAGAACACTGGAGTGGGTTGCCATTTCCTTCTCCAATGCATGAAAATGAAAAGTAAAAGTGAAGTCGCTCAGTCGTGTCTGGCTGTTCACGACCCCATGGATTGCAGCCTACCAGGCTCCCCCGTCCTGGGCCGAGGTAAATTGAGGTGACCAACCAAGGCTTGGTCCTTTGAACGACCTTTGTGCCTGCAAGCAAGTGACTGAACAAAAAGAGCTAATTCAGAATCATCTGTCCTTCCCGTCAGTTATCTAACTTCCTGCCCCTAGGGAAAGTTATGTCGCTCAATCGTGTCCGACTCTTTGCGAACCCATGGACTGTAGCCCACCAGGCTCCTCTGTCCATGGGATTCTCCAGGCAAGAACACTGGAGTGGGTTGCCATTTCCTTCTCCAGGGGATCTTCCCGACCCAGGGATTGAACCCAGGTCTCCCCCTATTAGAGGCTGATGCTTTAACCTCTAAAAGATAGAAATCCAACCTTCTTGCTAAGATTGCCCTTGAAGCATGATACATCTCCTTTCTAGACTTTCCTTGATATATTTTAAAAATTTTAATCTGTATCAGAAGGCTGTATATGGCACAGTTCCGTTTATGTGAAATGTCTAGAATGGACAAACCTATAGAGAAAAAGTGTAGATTAGTATTTGCCAGGGGCTGGAGGGAAGGGGAATGGGGAGTGACTGCTAATGGGTATGAATGGGCACATGGCTTCTTTGGGGGATAATGAAAATGCCTTGAAATGATGTAGTCGTGTGATTGTTGCATTACTCTTCGAATGGACTAAAAAACATTGAGTGGTATACTTGGAACTGGATGGTATGCAATCATATCTTGATAAGGCTGTTTTGTTTTGTTTTTTCTTTAAAGCAGTGTGTCAGCCAAAGGTCAGACTGTGCAACAGAGATGAAATTCAGAGTAGGCTGTGCGGCTCATTTGTCATGAAATGTTACTACTTTCATCACTTGGCAATATTTGAAGGAAGCAAATTTTCATGTTAATGATGGCTTCTTTTCTACCACCCAGCAGTAGAATAAGATGAATAAAACCTTCAGGAAAAAAAAAGATTGCATACTTCTTAAATGGCAACCCACTCCAGTATTCTTGCCTGGAGAATCCCATGGACAGAGGAGCTTGCTGGGTACAGTCCACGGGGTCACAAAGAGTCGGACACGACTGAGTGACTTCACTTCACTTATGGGAAAAGGAAACTGGTAAAATTGAATCCATCAATGAAGTGAAGTGAAACAAGTTGCTCAGTTGTGTCTGACTCTTCGCAATACGATGGGCTGTAGCCTACCAGGCCCCTCCGCCCGTGGCATTTTCCAGGCACGAGTACCTGAGTGGGCTGCCATTTCCCTTCTCCAGGGGATCCTCCCAACCCAGGGATCGAACCTGGGTCTCCCATATTGCAGACAGATGCTTTACCATCTGAGCCACCAGGAAACCATGTACCCATTCATACCCATTAGCAGTCACTTCCCAGTCTCCATCCCTCCAGCCCCTGGCAATAACCGAGCCCTATTATTGAATCCATCAGTAATTATTTGTTCATTTCTATGTGTGAAACTGTTCTAGGTATACTACAGAAGAAAGAAATCCTTGGGAAACAAGTTCCTGGCCTATAAATACTGTCTTTTATCATCCACTGAATTTGACTTTTCAGCCTCACCCTTACTAAATGTATAGGGCATTTTTGTTTGTTTTCACTTTTGGTCTGCCTTTAACATGCTTTATTCAGCATCCATCTTGAGCAGATGCTCTTGTTGGCCACAAGATGGAAGCCTAACAACATCTACATTTTCAAATGCTTGCTTTTTTGCGATCCCTTGGTTTATTCAAACTAGATTTGTGGCATGCACCAAAGCTGTCACCAGATTTTTCTTTAAGCTGTCACTGGTTTTTAAAGTCTGAATTGTCGTCTGGGTTTATTGCATAATTGCCCAGTCTGAGTAATTTATTGATGTTGCTGTCAGTCATCACAGTCATCCAAACCATAAGTCAGTCTAGTCCTGCCACCTGTTTGGAAACCCAAGATGAACTGAGATTGGACTCTCACCATTCCCCTTCTCCCTGCCACTCCAAGAATTCCCTTTCCTTGTGGTGGATTGCATTATTGACTCAAAATTCTTTCTTCCCTCCCTGTCCTAATCATGGCTTCATTGATGGTGGTAAATACTCCTCTCTTCTCTGACTTGGGGTGTTCCAAGCCAATTGTTTTGGTCAGTGATATATGAGAAGACCTAAGGTTTGTCAAGTGTGATCAAAAGATGTAAATGTGCTTGCATGGTTGGGCATGGCCTCTTATGTTTCTTTCATCCACCATTTGAGGAACATGTCCTAGGCAGGTTGCAGAGAAATGAGACATGTAGAACAGAAGGGAATCTAGCTCAACCAAACTCAACCTATAGCCAGGCCTAGCCGGTGGAAGCTGACTCCTGCAAATGTCATTCTGCAGACCTGCGAATGTGATTTTGAGGTTGCATGTTAGACAGCTTTACTGCAGCAAAATTGCCTAAGGCAACTCCCTACACAAGAGTTTCATACCTAGGGTTTTTACGAATGTGGTTCCCCTGTATGGAAAGATAGCAGCCAGAATTTGGTTACTGTCAGTTATAAATATAGTGGCTGTGAGCCACTGCAAATAGGTACCTGTTAAAATCACTTTTCTTGTCCTAATTCACTTGTGCAAGTGCTTGAATGCAAATCAGTTGAAGAGGATAAGTTTACCTTTTTGTAGTGTCTTAAGACTCAGTTACCATGAAAACCAGTAAGGAGCAGCATGTCCCTGTATTCTACATGCAAAGAAAATAGTATTTCCTAGGTGCCAGTTATTTGGCTTTGGTTCTTTACAGAAAAGGTACGATAAGTTTCTTTTATAAAGTAGCATATGGTGGAGATGGCTGATAGTTATAGAAAAAGATGCTCAACATCGTTAATCATCAGGGAGATGCAGAGCAAAACCACAATGAGATGTCACCTCATCCCTGACATCAAAAGAACACAAATAATAAATGTTGGAGAGGTTGTAGAGGAAAGAGACCCCGTTTTTACACTGTTGGTTGGAATGGAAATTGGTGGGAAAACAGTACTATGGAAAACAGTATGGTCGTTTCTCAGAGAACTGAAAATAGAGCTACCGTATGACTAGCAATTCCACTTTTAAGTGTATATCGGGAAAGAAAAATAAAAACACCACTTTGAAGAGCTATATGCACCCCATTGTTCATAATAGCATTACTTATGATAGCCAAGATACCAAAGCAACTCAGGTGCCCATCAACAGATGAAGGCGTAAAAAAGATGTAGAGTATGAGTGCAGCAGTGCAGGGGACCTTTTGAAGGAGGTTGCCATTATCTTCATTACCTCCACCACAGTTTGGTCTCAGGTCAAACAACAGGGGAGGGAACACGGCCCCACCCATCAACAGAAAATTGGATTAAATATGTACTGAGCATGGCCCCGCCCATCAGAACAAGACCCAGTTTCCCCCAGTCACTCTGTGCCATCAGGAAGCTTACAGAAGCCTCTTACCTTATCCACCAGAGGGCAGACAGACTGAAAACCACAGTCACAGAAAACTAATCAAACTGATCACACGGACCCCGACCTCATCTAACTCAGTGAAACTATGAGCCATGCTGTGTGGGCCACCCAAGATGGATGGGTCATGGCAGAGAGTTCTGACAAAATGTAGTCCACTGGAGAAGGGAATGGCGAACCACTTCAGTATTCTTGCCTTGAGAACCCCATGAAAGGTATGAAAAGGCAAAAGATAGGACACTGAAAGATGAACTCCCCAGTTTGGTAGGTAGGTGCCCAATATGTTACTGGAGAAAAGTGGAGAAATAACTCCAGAAAGAATGAAGAGACAGAGCCAAAGCAAGAACGACACCCAGTTGTGGATGTGACTGGTGATGGAAGTAAAGTCTGATGCTGTAAAGAACAGTATTGCATAGGAACCTGGAATGTTAGATCCATGAATCAAGGTAAATTGGAAGTGGTCCAACAGGAGATGGCAAGACTGAACATCGACATTTTAGGAGTCAGCAACTAAAATGGACTGGAATGGGTGAGTTTAATTCAGAGGACCGTTATATCTAGTACTGTGGGCAAGAATCCCTTAGAAGAAATGGAGTAGCCCTCAGAGTCAACAAGAGAGTCCAACATGCAGTTCTTGGGTGCAGTCTCAAAAATGACAGAATGATCTGTTTGTTTCCAAGGCAAACCATTCAATAACACAGTAATCCAAATCTGTGCCACAACCAGTGATGGTGAAGTAGGTGAAGTTGAACTGTTCTGTGAAGGCCTACAAGACCTCCTAGAACAAACACCCAAAAGGATGTCCTTTTCATTACAGGGCACTGGAATGCAAAAGTAGGAAGTCAAGAGCTACCTGGAGTAACAGGCAAATTGGGCCTTGGCGTGCAAAATGAAGCAGGGCAAAGGCTAATAGAATTTTGCTAAGAGAACACACTGGTCATAGCAAGCACCTTCTTCCAACAACACGAGAGAAGACTCTACACATGGACATCACCAGATGGTCAACAGCGAAATCAGATTGATTATATTCTTTGCAGCCAAAGATGGAGAAGCTCTATACAGTCAGAAAAAACCAAGACCAGGAGCTGACTGTGGCTCAGATCATGACAGCTTATTGCAAAATTCAGACTTCAGTTGAAAACACGCGGGAAAACCACTAGACCATCCAGGTATGACCTAAGTCAAATCCCGTATGATTTTACAATAGAAGTGAGAAATAGATGCAAGGGATTAGATCTGATAGAGTGCTTGAAGAACTATGAATGGAGGTTCATGACATTGGACAGGAGGCAGGGATCAAGACCATCCCCAAGGAAAAGAAATGCAAAAGGCAAAATGGCTGTCTGAGGAGGCCTTACAAATAGCTGAGAAGAGAAGCTAAAGGCAAAGGAGAAAACGGAAGGTATACCCATCTGAATGCAGAGTTCCAAAGAATAGCAAGGAGAGATAAGAAAGCCTTCCTCAGTGATCAATGCAAAGAAATAGAGGAAAACAACAGAATGAGTCAGACTAGAGCTCTCTTCAAGAAAATTAGAGATACCAAGGAAACATTTCATGCAAAGATGGGCACAGTGAAGGACAGAAACAAATTGGTATGGACCTAACAGAAGCAGAAGGTATTAAGAGGTGGCAAGAATACGCAGAACTATACAAAAAGATCTTCATGACCCAGATAACCACAATGGTATGATCACTCACCTAGAGCCAGTCGTCCTGGAATGCGAAGTCCAGAGGGCCTTAGGAAGCATCTCTGTGAACAAAGCTAGTGGAGGTGATGGAATTCCAGTTGAGCTATTTCAAATCCTAAAAGATGATGCTGTGAAAGTGCTGCACTCAATAGGCCAGCAAATTTGGAAAACTCAGCAGTGGACACAGGGCTGGAAAAAGTCAGTTTTCATTCCAATCCCGAAGAAAGGCAATGCTGAAGAATGCTCAAACTATCACACAATTGCGCTCATCTCACATGCTAGTAAAGGAATGCTCAAAATTCTCCAAGCCTGGCTTCAGCAGTTCATGAACCATGAGCTTCCAGATATTCAAACTGGCTTTCTGTTTTTCAGTGTTAGCCAAATTAAATTTCCTTTTAGGAAGAGAAAGACTATGCATATTGTGATTGCCATGAGGGCACAATCACCATTGTACCAACAATACCCCAACCAGGCATGGCAGACAGTACTTATTAGATAATTATTATTTTTACAAAATGAATGATTTAACAACCAACCAATGAATGCAATCATATGGTCTGGTTTTGAGGGCAGTCTGAGAAAGGCAGTAACTGTTTCCTGGTACAAGTTGTCGAATGTCATGGCACCCAGCAGAAATGCACACTGATCTTTTTTTTAACATGCAGATTTCCTTGTTCAGCTCTGGCCTACAGCGTACAGGTGGAACATTAGCAGTGCTGGAAACATTTTCAGTGATAGCAGCTTATATAGTTGAGGGCTGGAGAACTTTACTGAGGGAAACTTTCTAAGAAAGATCTCTTCAGTCTTCAAAAGCAGATACTAACAAGAATGTGAGATTGAAGCGTATAAAATCTGAATGTATATAGAGAAAATTAAGGTAAATTTGTCTTTTAAAATTCCAGGATGAATAGTCACTCTTTGGAGGTTGAAAAGGTAGTTTAGGTCAAATTAAAGGCACCGGTGCATACTGTACCAAGTAGAGACTGGATGTGAAGGGCATGTTTCACCAATAGGGTGTATAGCCTCAACATCTTGATGAGGCTAATAAAGTATTAGATGAACTCATGGAATATAAGGGTTTGCAAGACAATTAAGGGGTTTCCGGCATGACCTTTAGCTTTTAAAGTCATCAAAGAGAGAAAAGTACCAAATAGGATAAAAATCAATTTGGTGCTATTAATGTCATCTGAAATGCTGATTGGACAGTGGGTGGTATTTCATATGTTACATTTCTGTGTTCTGATGAAAGTGATTAATAATATACAGTTTGAAAAACATACAAAAGACTGTGAACTGTATGTAAAGAATGAGATAATTAAGGGCTTGTGTGAAAGTAGCTGTAGATCTGTGGGCCCAGAGTGCTGGAAGTGAGCCACACTAATGGATCACATACCAAAGCCTTGGTATCAACTGCCCCCGCTCTCTTCAGACATCACCATCAAACTATGCTGTAGGATCCTAACTTCTGGTCTGGGATTATGTGGGAAAATGTCACATGAGTGTGTCTGCTGGGGAAGAGGATGGGATGGAGGAGATAGTGGCAGTGGTGGTTGAGGGCCCTGAGTAATAATACTGTCTCTGAGGGGGAAGACATACTTGCATGGGAGAAAAAACTGTTTAGGGCCTGAAGTCATGATTCACATGTTATCATTTGGATCCCTTAAAATCATGTTTACAGTTTAGAAACAACACATTTTGTAGACTCCTCCATGTTCGGAAACAAGCTTCAAATCATATTTCAATGTTTCCAAAATCGGTGCCAATCCTTTTAATCAGGGGTGCTGAATAAACTTGTTGCTTTGTCAACCTGGGAAATAGTTCAAGTGGCCATGACCTACACATTAAATTAGTTCTTCAATGTAATGACTTGTAAAGCTACATTTTGTAAATGGGACATCAAATCATTGCCTTTCATCTGCTTTTGAAATCTTACTTGCCAAAGGAAATTTTTTTGAGTACAGTTAATTTTGGAAGTGAAAATATAAATAATGTTTTCATATTGTCAATCACAATTTCAAAAAAAGCATAACCATATGTTTCTTATACATAAAAACAAAACTATACGTTTTCCTATTTTCTTCATATCTCTTCGCATGCAGTGGAAGAGTTGTGCATTGGTTTTGTCAGGAATGAAAAATATTTTCTCAAGGTTAAGTTATCCAAGAGTATTGGTATATAAATACTAAAAAATGTTACCATGGAAGGTTCTAGAATATATTACAAAAATGGTATAAATACTAGAAACTCATCTCTTATGAGATATATGAATGTGAAGGAGAACTGACTAGATTTTATTCAAGTTATTTTGGTTATTATTAGAAACAAGATTTACCTTAAAACAGTGTTGTAAATGTCATATTAAACCATTAAAATTACTGTTTTTGCAATACTTTGTAACAAAACGATACTGGTGTGCTTTGGAAGGTAAGAGTTATCTCTAGTTTGTGGTCAGTTTCCAATGTATACAAAAGTAGACAGAATATTACAATAAATTCCCATATTCCCATTGTTACCAATCCAAACTTGGGTCCACTCGCCCTCGTGCAGTAAAGCTAATCTATTGACTGAGTTTTGGTGCAAAGAAATGCAGCATTTACTGCAGGGATCCAAGCAAGGAATTCAGGATAGCTAATGCTCAAAATACCCAAACTCCCTGATAGGTTTCAAAAGCATTTTGAAAGGCAAGTTGAGGAAGGGGCATCTCAGGGTATGTGATTGGCTTGTGCATAGTTCTTTGACTGATTGATGGTAAGGTACCAGGCGATGTTACCGGGGTCAACATTATCAATCCTTAGGCACCAGTTAAGTCTGGAGGGAGGTACATGCTCAGATCATTAAGTAGTTAAATTTCTTCCCTTTAGTGGTGTTTACTTTAAAAAACATTATTTTGACCGTGCCATGTGGCTAGTTCTCCAACCAGGTGACCAGGGTTCGGACCTGGGCCCGTGGCAATAAAAGCCCCACGTCTTAACCACTGGCCACTGGCCTGCCAGAGAATTCTCTGGTGATGGTTTTAACCTCTGTAAAACAACTCAGGAAATGTACATACGGTTGTTATTATTTAGGTACTTCAGAGAGGAGCTAAGGCAGAGGATATGGGGCAGGGGTCTCTCCTAGAAAGGACCCAGAGTGTCCTGCTCAGTTATACCATCTCCCACCTTCAACAGTTACTGACTCCTGGCAATATTTCCTCACCCATTATTATTTTGAAGAAATGCTAAGATATTTTATGCATAAATATTTCAGTGTGCATCTATATAACAGAACTCTTTATTAAATAATACCACGCTACCTTTAAATGTGCTTTGAAAAGGTTCCTATGTATAACTGGAAAGGCAAAGCAGTTTCAAAGATGAGCACTTTGCTCTCAAAGTGTCTTGCATTGTAGGAGTGAATGTCGCCAAGGGCCCATTTCATGTAAAGTGGCGGTTATGTGAGCTATAGCTCTGAAGAACAGTTCACTTCAGTCAACAAAAGTTCATGAGCCATGCTTTCCCCATCTGACTGGAAAAATAAAACTAGAATAACATACCAGCAAATATGGAGGTACATAAGTGCTTTCTCAAGTCTTACGTCTACTGTGTTAGAAGGAAAAAAAAAGCTACTTGTTGGTCCCCTTTGTAATATTAAGAAGGCATCTTGCAATCCTGCTCCACTCATGAATATAACCTGGGAAAACTTGTTTTAAAATGTTCATATTTCAGCCCAGGAACACTAGAGGTTTATAAGAGTGATTCCTAACAGTCTGTGGTTTGTGAAAAAACTACTGTGGAGAAGTCAGTTCTTTATTTTTCTTGAGATGGTCATACTTCAAGTATGATGATTGGCAATGCTATTTGATAATTATTCTTAGGTATTTGACATACTCTATGTAATGTATATGAATATGTTGAGAAAGGAATGTTTCCTGCCATATCAATGAATCAGACTTTTTTCTATCCTATTTTTCAGCCCTTCTATTGAGGTAAATTGTGAGTGGCATCATGCTACTTTATCGCAGGGTGGTACAGTTCAAGTAAAAAAAAAAAAATCACACATGGATGTTTTGTAAGGGCAGCATCCGTGCTCAACAGTGGTGACCACAGGAAGTGTGTCTCTAGGAAAGCCAGCCCTGCTACACTTAGATCGTCACTGAAGCCCAGGGTGAGCGAGTCAGAGAGGGACTCTGCTATGTCAGCATCCAGGGCCCCCATCTTGCTACCCAAAAGTCTGCTTCAGACAACATGAAGACCCCTTGATTTCATTCCCTTCCCAACCCCTTTCCCTTCACTATTTCTGGAGATCAACCCCAGTCATGATGTTCAGGCCATATTTTTATGTCTCGTCTACTCACAGGCACCCACATTCACCAGGGCCTCACCTCACCCACGCCCACCCCATATACCACATTGTTTATTTAGGAGAAGGTACCTTTTGTATTGTTCAGGGTCCCATGGGTCGCCTGCTTCCCTCCTTCTGTGCAGATCTTGAGTGGCCTGTGGACAGGGCATTGGCAGCTCAAGAGACTCCTGGATACCTGTTTTAAAACTTGAAAGGTTAAGGGTTTGCACCCATGAATCAACAAGGGACCTTTATTTCTTTAGGAAGCGATTTATTGGATGGACTGGCAACAATAAAAGAAGGAAAACTTAAATGAACTTATTTTGCAAGGGCAATACTGCAATCTGCATGGCAGGACTCGGGGGAACGTCCAGTCCAGGCTCAGTCCTTCTTGTCGCCATCACCCAGGCTGAGCTTGTCAAAGAAGTACTCTGCCAGGGCACATTCTGGGAACCCCACGTTGCTCAGGTTGCCGAGTTGGTTCCCCAGCTCCTTCATGGACTCGACCTGCTGTCCCAGGGAGCTGGTCCCCAGGAACTGGCACAGGTCGGTGTCGCTGATGTTGGTAGCCAGTTGGTGCAGGTCAAGGAGGCTCTGGGTGATGCACTTTTCCAGGTGCAGGGTGTCTTGGATGGCCTGGAATCCGCTCTCCCCACCGTTGGGTCTCAGGCTTTCTGATGTCGAGGAAGTGGATGCGGCCCCCACGCTGCATCTGCAGTAACATCAGGTTCTGGGCTGTCTTGCTGTGCTTGAGAGAGCGGAGCAGGAAGAAGCGGGAGAAATGCTTCAAGGCCATGTCCTCATGGTCGAGGTAGTAGGACACGGCCAGGCACTGGAAGGAGGCGCGGAACTCGAGGGTGGTGAGGCTGTTGAGCGCGGCCTCACACTCGGGGCGGTAGTTCTGATTCACCTGTGAGGGCGATGTGGGCAGCATGGCACGGCACTCTCTGATCCAGAGATTGGCGGCTGGGACGAGGCGTCTGTGGGGCAGGAGTCGGCAGGGGCAGGGGCGCGGGCGCCAGCAGTCTTCTCGGAACCGTCCCATGGCGGACTATGTGGCCGGCCAGAGGCGGGCTCTGGGCCAAATGGCAGGCATTCTGGATGCAGGTTCTAGAATGGATGGATAATAGGGACTGTTGGGCGGGGTCAGTGCCTGGGCTTGCGATTGGTTAAGGAAGAGGTCGCGTGGGTGGGCGGGATCTGTGGGCAGGGCGAGACCACTGTCTATCAAAGCCAGGGAGTGGGCAGGGCGAGACCACTGTTTATCAAAGCCAGGGTGAGGCAGAGCCGCTTTGAGCTGAGTAATTCACATCCACAAAGTTTTTATTGTATTTATTTATTTATTTATAATATGTTTATTTTAATTGGAGGCTAGTTGCTTTACAATACTGTATTGGTTTTGCCATACATCGACATGAATCTGCCACGGGTGTACGCGTGTTCCCCATCCTCAATCCCCTCCCACCTCTCTCCCTATACCCTCCATCTGGGTCATCCCAGTGCACCAGCCCCAAGCATCCTTTATCATGCTTTGAACCTGGATTAGTGATCTGTTTCACATATGATAATATACATATTTCAGTGCCATTCCCCAAATCGTCCCACCATTGCCCTCTGCCACAGAGTCCAAGAGACTGTTCTATACATCTGTGTCTCTCTTGCTGTCTCGCACACAGGGTTATCGTTGCCATCTTTCTAAATGTCATATATATGCATTAGTATACTGTATTGGTGGTTTTCTTTCTGGCTTACTTTACTCTGTATAATAGGCTCCAGTTTCATCCTGTGCATTAGAACTGATTCAAATGTATTCTTTTTAATGGCAGAGTTATACTCCATTGTGTATATGTACCATGGCTTTCTTATCTGTTCATCTCTTGATGGACATCTAGGTTGCTTCCATGTCCTGGCTATTGTAAACAGTGCTGTGATGAACATCAGGGTACACGTGTCTCTTTCAATTCTGGTTTCCTCCATGTATATGCCCAGCAGTGGGATTGCTGGATCAAATGGCAGTTCTGTTTTCAGTTCTGTAAGGAGTCTCCACACTGTTCTCCATAGTGGCTGTACTAGTTTGCATTTCCACCAACAGTGGAAGAGGGTTCCCTTTTCTCCACACCTTTTCCAGCATTTATTGCTTGTAGACTTTTGGATAGCAGCCCTTCTGACTGGTGTGAAATGGTACCTCATTGTGGTCTTGATTTGCATTTCTCTGATAATGTGTGATGGTGACCATCTTTTCATGTGTTTGCTAGCCATCTGTATGTCTTCTTTGGAGAAATGTCTGTTTAGTTCTTTGGCCCATTTTTCGATTGGGTCATTTATTTTTCTGGAATTGAGCTTCAGGTGTTGCTTGTATATTTTTGAGACTAATTCTTTGTCAGTTGCTTCATTTGCTATTATTTTCTGCCATTTTGAAGGCTGTCTTTTTACCTTGCTTATAATTTCCTTTGTTGTGCAGAAGCTTTTAAGTTTATTTAGGTCCCATTTGTTTATTTTTGCTTTTATTTCCAATATTCTGGGAGATGGGTCATAGAGGATCCTGCTGTGATTTATGTCGGAGAGTGTTTTGCCTATGTTCTCCTCTAGGAGTTTTATAGTTTCTGGTCTTACGTTTAGATCTTTAATCCATTTTGAGTTTATTTTTGTGTATAGTTTTTGAAAATGTTCTAGTTTCATTCTTTTACAAGTGGTTCACCAGTTTTCCCAGCACCACTTGTTAAAGAGATTGTCTTTTCTCCACTGTATATTCTTGCCTCCTTTGTCAAAGATAAGGTGTCCATAGGTGTGTGGACTTATCTCAGGGCTTTCAATTTTGTTCCATTGATCTATATTTCTGTCTTTGTGCCAGTACCATACTGTCTTGATGACTGTGGCTTTGTAGTAGAGCCTGAAGTCAGGCAGGTTGATTCCTCCAGTTCCATTCTTCTTTCTCAAGATTGCTTTGGCTAGTCGAGGTTTTTGGATTTCCACACAAATCTTGAAATTATTTGTTCTAGCTCTGTGAAAAATACCGTTGGTAGCTTGATAGGGATTGCATTGAATCTATAGATTGCTTTGGGTAGTATACTCATTTTCAGTCTATTGTTTCTTCCGATCCATGAACACGGTATATTTCTCCATCTATTAGCGTCCTCTTTGATTTCTTTCACCAGTGTTTTATAGTTTTCTATATATAGGTCTTTTGTTTTTAGGTAGATATATCCCTTAAGTATTTTATTCTTTTCATTGCAATGGTGAATGGAATTGTTTCCTTAATTTCTCTTTCTGTTTTCTCATTGTTAGTGTATAGGAATACAGGGGATTTCTGTATGTTGATTTTATATCCTGCAAATTTACTGAAATCACTGATTAGCTCTAATAATTTTCTGGTGGAGACTTTAAGGTTTTCTATGTAGAGGATCACGTCATCTGCAAACAGAGTTTTAATTCTTCTTTTCCAATTTGGATTGCTTTTATTTCTTTTTCTTCTCTTCCAAAACTATGTTGAATAGTAGTGGTGAGAGAGGGCATTCTTGTTTTGGTCCTCAGTTTAGGAAAAATGCTTTCAATTTTTCATCAATTTTTCATGTTTGCTGTGGGTTTGTCATATATAGCTTTTATTATGTTGAGGTATGTTCCTTTTATTGCTGCTTTCTGGAGGGCTTTTTTTAAAAAAAATCATAATTGTTGAATTTTGTCCAAGGCTTTCTCTGCATCTATTGAGATAATCATATGGCTTTTATTTTTAATTTGTTAATTGTGTATTACATTGATTGGGGCTTCCCTGGTGGCTCAGAGGTTAAAGTGTCTGCCTGCAATATGGGAGGTATGGGTTCATTCCCTGGTTCGGGAAGATCCCCTGGAGAAGAAAATGGCAACCCACTCCAGTATGCGTGCCTGGAGAATCCCATGGACGGAGGGAGCCTGGTAGGGTGCAGTCCATGGGGTCGCAAAGAGTCGGACACGAGTGAGCGGCTTCACTCTCACACTCACTCACTCACATTGACTCATTTGCGGATATTGAAGAATCCTTGCATCCCTGGGATAAGGCCCACTTGGTCATGATGTATGGTCTTTTAATGTGTTGTTAGATTCTGATTGCTAGAATTTTGTTAAGGATTTTTGCATCTATGTTCATCAGTGATATTGGCCTGGAGTTTCCTTTTTTAGTGGAATCTTTGTCAGGTTTTGGTATTAGAGTGATGGTGGCCTCATAGAATGACTTTGGAAGTTGACTTTCTTCTGCAGTTTTCTGGAGGAGTTTGAGTAGGATAGCTGTTAGCTC